>JBBPKX010000090.1:0-30013 GCA_038089435.1 Boletus austroedulis | reverse complement strand
GCCGTCTGCGAGGGGGCCGAATGCCTTCGATAGGGGATCGCGGGACACTTTCGCACGTGGTCGAGGGGGCCGGAGGCCACCGCTGACACACGGGACTTAGCCGTTTCGCTACCGCTACTCCGGTTCCCTAGGGGGGTATGCTCTTCCATCTCGGGGGGTCTAGATGGGGTTTTTTTTTTCAAACATCGTCAGAGTCATTTTCAAGCCATATATCCAAATATGGCAACTACCCCTAAGTCCTTATATGGAAATTAAGCCCCTATCTTTGGCAGAGTGCATGTCTGGTATTTGAAGGCTTACCTTGACATTAGCAAACCCTATCACTGTTAAGCCCCTATCTTTGGCAGAGTGCAAGTCTGGCATTTCTTGGCCAGAGGCATGGAGAAGTGAGGACATTGGTATAGATCCATATTTTGAATATCATCTCAGTCTTCTTGTTCTAGTTTGGGTTTGTTCTCAATTGTCTCTTTCTATTCTCTCCTCTGCTTTAAAATTAGGCTCTCTAGTCACAGCTACCACTATTGATAATAACCATGTCCCATCAAAATCCTATTCCTTGATCTTTGTAGAGCCTTACTCCTCTTGATCTTTTGCAACAACTGTCTTTCTTGCTCTTTCTATTTCTTATGTATCTACTTTCTCTTTTTTACTTCTGTTAATACACTTAGATTGGTCAGATATTTGGACCCC
This sequence comes from Boletus austroedulis, assembly GCA_038089435.1. Lineage (NCBI taxonomy): Eukaryota > Fungi > Basidiomycota > Agaricomycetes > Boletales > Boletaceae > Boletus > Boletus austroedulis. The sequence continues at coordinate 29,323 of JBBPKX010000090.1, read as the reverse complement.
ACCTTGCCAGTCTCTTTGCTCACAGACAGTCATTACCTGCTCAAAAATCCCATGTCCAACTCTTAGACAAAATCTACAGAGCTCTGTCTTAGTGCCTTGGAAACCACAGACCAATGGCTAAACACCAATCATTTCTATTTCTAGTGGTCAAACATGGGTCATTTATGATCATGATGTCAAGTAGATTGCTTACATACCCCCTTTTCAGGAGTTACAGACAATAACATTCCCATTGGATTCTATTTGATGGAACTTACAGCCTGGTGTTAAAAGGCAATCCATTTTCAAACACAGTTCAAACATGTCAGAGAAGTTACTTGCCTTTATTTTCTAGGAACTCTTTCAAAGTCTTCCATCATGCTGATTTTCTCCAGTTTCCATTTCTTCTTTCCCTCTCCCACCAAAGCCCTCAATATCATGGACATAGACATTGTTCATGTTCTCAAGCTTACTTCTAGAAGAACATAAATGCTGCATCTGAAAATGATTATGCTTTCACTACCATAAAGGAGGGTATCATAGCAATAAATGCCCTCATTGAAACAACCAACTCACTTAAAAGCTAGACACTCAAGGGGCATGTATGAGTAGAGGAAAAGTGAGAAGGAAAAACTCCAGGAAAACAAGACTGGGGAGTCTTGTGCATCCTGGATCTGATATTTATACTATATATAAGTTGGTATTGCTATTTGTACATGAGGCAAAGCATTGGAGCAAAGAAAGACTGATTAGGACAAGCAGACAAGTCAATTGAAGTCAATCTATGGGATTGGGTTGGACTGGCTGCCAGTAGTGTAACCAGTCTCGGACTTAGTTTCTGGAGATGGACATGGATGCTGAAGAACACAGAAGTCGGCTGGAAGGACTTTGAGAGTCCACTAGTCCTGGCCAATAGAAGGAGGATCTAGGAGAGTGATATGTTTGCTCCAAAAGGGACTCTGTAAAGCAGATGAGTGTTCCAAAGGACTTTGGAATGTTATCCAGTAAGCAGAAGTGACAGAAAGGAAGTACCAAGTTCTTCATTTGTAGTCTGGAATTCTGAACATCAATGAAAACAGTGTAGAAAATGTTAAAATGGTAGTGAAAATGGTGGAGAACTATATATGGTGATGATGACAGTGTTCAGATGGTAAAGCAGTTGTTGTAAGCTAATAGTAAGCTGAATTTATAATTCTAAGTACATCACTTTATAGTCCAGGCATACCTGGAACTACCATATACATGTACAAGACAAAGTCCATAAAAAGCTAGAGTAAGGTAAGTAAGTCCAGTATAATGAAAGGTAGGTCCAGTATAGACCAACATGTTCCAGACTACCATATTAGGACTGGACTATGACCAGACTATTGAACCAATCAACTAGTCTATGTCAGAATTAAACAAGATAAATGTAGGTGAATGAAATCAAATGTAGATATCCAAAAAATCAAGAAAACTAATGAATGTAACCATAGAGACTTACCTGGCTCTACATCCATAGTGGACTTGAATACTGACTGTCCCCAGTCAGATCACATAACTATGGAAAATGCATCCAAAATCTCCAATCAATATATTTGCAGCTCAGTTCCTCAGTGTCTCCATCCATCTCTTTTCCATCACCACAATATGCTACATCTCAGTTTCAAAGTTGCATTGATAGAATCTGCATCATGAACACTGAGGGCACAAACATCTGAAGTGCAGTTCAACATTGTTTCTGGGGGACATCTGACAAGTTGAAGGCAGTAGCAAGGACAGTGTTGGATGACAAACTAGAGCTGGCAGAGAAACAGCAAATATGAATATGGAAGTTTGGCAGAGTGCTGGTGAGTAGTGACTATTATTCATGATGTGCAGGAATTGACAAAATAACAGGATGACTGGAAATCTGTGCTCAACAAAGCCAACAAGTTCTTCATCAACACAGCAATAGATGAAGTTGTCATACAAATCATCAAGGTGAAGCAAATACAGCAGATCTGGATGGTGCAGAAGCAAGTCCTGTTTGCACCACTGGTTGAAGAAGAGCATGCACTGGTGCCTACAACAGGGCATGGCAATGAAGGTGGAGGAAGTTGACTGGTTGGTGACAGCATTATTGGATGCTCTGTCAATTGTGTCATTGGAGATTAAGGTGAGTGGCCTATTGTGTCAACATGCTGCAGGAGACTAAAGGTGTCATAGTGGAAATGTGGGGGCAATGACAATAACATCAAAATGAAGAAGATGAAGATCAGCCCTATATCAAAATTCTGGCTGGAAGACAGTGTATGGCATTCCTGTAATGTGTGCATCTTTGTGATACATCCATCTTTGTGACACATGCATTTCTGTGACACATGTGTTTCTGTGATGGATGCATCCCTGTGATGGATGCATCCAGGCTGAAGTTGGATCTGAGTGCTGCAACCAATACAAGTCCACATGTAGCAATTTTCATGGCTGAGTGGGACAGAGAAAGATGGTAGTTGAGATTGCTGGGAAGGGTAAGTGTCACCAAACTCCTTCAGACCTGGCTAACTGTTGTTAGGCACAAGACTGGCAAAGTCCAAAGCTGACCCCAGCAAATGGGCTGAAACTCTAATCTTACTATCATTAGAGGATTCAGAATTGAAAGCAGATGATATGCTGGTAAAGTCAAAAGGCAAAAAAAAGGCAGTGGCAATGACAACAAAGAAGCCTGATCATATACTAGTGCAATGCCAAGTCCAGTAACTTGTATGCTGCCTCAATGTTTTCCACCAATGACTATACCAACTTCAGGCAAACATCAAGACATTGGAAATTGAGCACAAGGAGATGATGAAAATGATGAGCAACATTGTCTCCAAGCTCAAGCAGCTCAATGTGTAGATAGTTCATTGGTAGTCTGTCATCATAGTCCCTGTATTCTGTCATAGTCTGTGAATGTAAATGCAAGTCTAGTCTGTATGCAAAAAAAAAGAAAGTTGTAGATAAAAATCAAAACAAAGAAAAGAGAGGAAGAGAACATTGTGTGAATTTCCATCTGTCTTTTCTTCATCAGTCTACTGTTGTCATCTATTCCTTCAGTTGTCATTGGACTATTAGTCATATGTCTGGTGGAGCTCAGTAGAGATGATCTATTGGTATCAAGGTATGCCATGTCTTGGAGCATGTTTGAATAAAAGGGAAATACATTGGGACTCTACATGGTGAGACACTGAGAGATGAGAAAGAAATTGTTGTTTTCTTTAGTACTTTTATACTGTTTTTTGGTTTTTATTTTTGTATTGGAGAGAGTGAAATGTATAGTACATAGTGTCTGTGTGTTTTGGCTTTAGTACATGTGAGACAGAGATAACCAGACTAAATCTGGGATGAAATGGGGAGAAAGAAATGGTATCATATGTATAGTCTGGATTTGCTAGTTCAGTTCAAGAAAGTCCAGGTTGTTGTCATCCAGCTTTTTAATGGCTTTTCCTGCCAACTTGTCCATATCTTCTTCATCTAATCCAGTAAGTTGCATGACCAGTATTGAAGTTCTGAAACAGGGGTAGTAAGGTATAAGATGGAATACTGCATAGCATAGCCTAGAAACTGCTCCATCCAACTCTGCCAAGATGTATGATCCTCCAGTAGTCTGGTGAAGAATCACCATCAAACCAATGTATCTTGGTTTCATTTTCTGATTCAGCTCCTTTTTAATGTATGTGTTCTGGACTAGAACAAGAATCTCTGGACTTAAAGTCAAAGTCAGTGATTCAATTCTTGAATGCACACTTGAAGTGTTTGACTAAGTCAAACCAAGTCTTGAGAATGCAGTCTCAGACAGACTCCAACTCCTCCTGATACTTTTGGAGCTGGCAAGCTCTTCAAGCAATCAGTCTAAACAGAGATAATGGATCTGTTTCTAGGGAAAGGAGAAGGAACATAGCTTCAGTGATATCAAATGGAAAAAGTGGCTTGATGCTGTGAATCATAAAGTACAGGGAAAGTCTGGTTGACTGAAGAATTGTTACCCTTTCAGACCAAAATATGGAGTGCATGATGGTATGCCAGCACAACTTCCCTCCTAGAATACTTTTGATGATGGCCTCTCAGACATCATAATGATACTGTTCAACCATACCATTCATCTAAGAGTTATATGGGGAAATCTAGATATGATGAATAATCATACTGGTCAGCAAGAACATCTAGCACTTAAATAAAGGAAGGTCCATTATCAGTAATAATAATGGAGATGGGACTTCAATGACAAAGAAGGTCCTTGAAAATAAATGAAGCCAAAGAGGTACTGTTCTTGGAGTGCAACATTCACCACTTTGAATATGAGGTAAGCACATACCAAGCCTGGACCAAGTAGCAGTAGCCATCAGACTGAGGCATCAGCATGGTATGTATCAAGATGGACTTTGTAAAACAGTCCACCCATAACTGGAACCATCAGCAGAATATGGAATCAAGCAGTTTGGCAAGTTTGACATTTGTGACAGGTTTGAATGAACCACTTGATGTTGTCAATGAGCAGTGGCCACCAGAACCAGAGTAGGAGCCAGGTCTGGACTGTGAAGACACCTTTATATTTGAGGTCATTATGAGCCTTCCTGGTCAGTCCATACCTTTGATGCTCTGGTACTACCAGTTGGTAACAACTGTGTGGTTTTCATCACCAAACTGAGCTGTGAAGGATAAAAAATTTGATGGCAGAATTTAGAAATGCTTGGAATTTCAAATCTATAAGGTCAGTGGATCATTTCTTTGTTTTGAGAAAAGTCTGAATATAATGAATACAAGCTTTCCTTGCCAAGGCCTTTGCAAACCAAGATATGGAAGGGCCAACTGGAGTAACATCTAAGTCCAGAGAAGGAACAAAGAAAATGGAATGGTAGATAAGGAGGGAAATGGGTTGTTTGTATATGGAAATAATAGAGCTAGAAGAGGAAGAGGCATATAAGTGCAAATTACTGTATATAAGAAGTCCAGTACAGAAACCAGTCAGAACAAAGGAAGGGGTTCAGTTGTTAAGAAGAGTGATAGTAAACAAATATAAGTCATCTAACCAATCCTCTATGTTCCCATCCTAAGGTAGATTATCATTGAATGGAGGACACTGTCCAGATCTGCATGCTAGTTGGTGAGGATATGATGAAGCTCAAAATAGAATAAAAGAATTCCAGTGATCCACCAGTTGATGGTCACATCTAACTATAGGTCAGGGTTGTTGATCATATCCTTGACATACTTTGCATCCATCTCTACAACTAAGTTAGAAACTCCAAAAATAAAAACATGGATAGAGCAGAGTGCTCAGAATAGTTCATAAAGCTCAAGCTTTGCCTGGAAGTATTGACTTTCCACAGCAGTGAGACTAATAGAACCAAATTGATTCAGATAGCATTTATTATTCTCACCTTTTTGTGATAAAATAAAACTGACAATGATGGCTGAGATGTCCACAGTGAGGACAATCTCTCAACTAGACTCATAGTTCAAGCAATAGAGTGCCAAAGACTGGTAAAGAACACAAAAGTCAGCTAGGACTTTGAAAGTCCACTAGTCTTGGCCAATAGAAGGGGGGTCTAGGAAGTGATAGATTTGCTCCAGAAGGGACTTTGTAAAACAGGTGAGTGTTCCAAAAGATTTTGGAACATTACCCAGCAATCAGGAGTAGCAGGAAAGAAGTCCAGAGTTTGTTGTTCATAGTCCAGAAGTCTGGACATTGATAAAGCAATATAGAAAACATTAAGATGGTAGAGAAATGGTAGAAAATGGTATAAGATAATAGTGACAGTATTGAAACAAGGTCCATAAATGATAATGTAGAGTAAGTAAGTTCAGTGTAATAAAAATGAAATCCAGTATAGACAGACACATACCAGACTACTAGACTATGACTAGACTATGACCAGACTGTCAAACTGATCAACTAGTCTATGTCAGAATTAAATAAAGTAAACATAGGTGAATGAAATCAAATATAGACATTCAAAAATCAAGAAAACTAAAGAATGTAATCATAGAGACATATCTGGCTCTACACTGGATGACTTTGTCCTTCAGACAAGTTATAGCCTCTCATTGAGCATTGTCTCATTTGAAGAGAACATCCTTATGCATTAGGTCAATGAGTGGATGAGTGATGAAAGCAAAATTTTGAATAAAAATATGAATCACTCTGCAGATTCCAAGGAACTCATGGACTTGTAAGATGGTTTCACATTCTGGCCAGTCATTAATCTTCTGGACCTTGGCCTTGTATGGAATATGTCCACTGATGATGCACTTGTGCCCAACAATCATAGCATTTAGGGCAGTAAGCACAAACTTTTTGATAAAGACTATAGCATTGACATTTTGGAGTTGCTATAAAATATAGTAAATAATGACAAGATGATTTCAGATAATTTTCTGGATGCCTAGATTTTCTGGATGGGTTTCATAGGATCTATATGAATGTTAGTACTGGATCTTCTTGGACTTGACTGGAAGGTCATTGATGAATGGCATTGTATGGTAGGGGATTTTGTCTTGCAAGATGAATGCCATATCAGCTTGGTAGATCTGTACAATGTTAGTATAATCTATTAGAAGGGTGGTCCAATGATGAGGTCCAAGCAGACTATTAAACATAGTCATGTCCATTGAATCCATGTGTAGCAGCCATTGATCATAACTGGCAAATATGTCCATTATGCTGTAGATTGTATGTCCACTGAACAACTCCACAAGATGTTCAACAAATAGTGGAATGGACAAGTCCCAGATTGTGATGGTGTTGAGGGATTGTAAGTTATAGATGAGGTAGAGGATCTTGCCATCCTGCTTGAGTACACAGAATCAATGAGAGCAGTATGCTGCAGTGAATGGTTTGTATACTCCAGAAGCAATCCAGTCCTTGATGATTTGTATGGCCTGGTTCTACAATGATGAAGAAATCAGAATATTGCAAAGGGTCCAAGGTGTATACAGAATAGTTGGAATCTTGACAAGAGGAAAATACTTTTTGTCTAAACAACCTGGCTTGGTTGGTATCCAAGTAAAAGTTTCATTTAGATTGATCTTGTAATCATAGGATTGAAACAAGGAAAGGTGATCTGCAGTTTCTTTGTTGAAGACAAAGATGAAGATAGTATACTCTAGGAAAGTGTTGGCTTTGGCTTGGCTTGTTTAGCTGCCATAGCCAGCTAGGTGGTGTTGGTGAGTTTAGCAGATCCTTTGAAAATGAAATAAAAGCCACAACAGATGATGTGAAAGATGCATGTGTCATGGCAGGCATGGAGGCAAAACTCAGACTTAGTTTCTTGTTGAAGATAGTCATGAAGTCAAAAGTCATGAATGGTATAAATATTTATATGTTTGAGGGACAAAGAGTAGATATGAATTGTTTAAGGTGGTTGTGGTGTTGAGAGTGGTGGGTGATATATGAGTGATATGGTTCAGTGGATTTGTCAGTGGATTTGTTGGTGAATTCAAGGATATCAAGAGTTTGATGGATCTAATCAATGGAGAGATTGATCTTCCTAAGCTAGGAAAGACCAAGGATTATGTTCTTATTTCTATAGTATATAATGTAGAAGAGGATTTTGTGGGAAATTTCTTTAATGTTGATGAATAAGATGAAGGTATAGCATATCATCCTCTAGTTTCTCAAGTTTCTTGATAGAGATTTAGTGTTTCTTTATGAAATTCCAATCAATGCAGGACATATCTGCACTGCTATTGATGAAAATGCATGCATCAACAACTTTCATTGTATACAAGGGTTCAATAAGCTGGATAGGAACTTTCATAGCTTTAGACAAACTAGATACAACTACAGGCATACAAATAAAAGAAGGGGAGACTTGTGTCAAACAAATTCCCCATTTTAATTTTTGTGCCACTTCTCCTTCTTTATTGTTGTCATCTTCTACCTCCTTTAGGGTAGGGATTTCTCCAGTGAAGATGATCTTCTAGACTTTACAGTCCTTTTGGCCTTTAAGATCTTTAGAGAAGTGAGAGCATTTGTTACTTTGATATCCTCCTTTGCAACACCAGAAACACAGTCTTTTTTAAATACTATTATATTTTCCTATTTTTCTATGTATTTCCTGGTGCTTATCTAATTTCTGTTTAGTTTCCCTTCTATTTTATTTTTTGTTTTTCCCTTAGCTAAGGGTCAGCAGGAAATAGGACACAGACAACTTCAGAGCAGTCCAGACTCAAGAACTATAGCTCAAGGCTATGCAAACCCTTGATGTTATCACTCTAGAATACTGTAGAGCTATTATTGGCTGTGTATGTGCCCTAATACATGCCCATCCTGAAATAGCCCCTATGGCTTTTTGAACTAATGATCATGTTCTTTGGATTGACCAACTCACCTACCATATTTCAATAATTCACGAACAACTCATTCAGAGACATAATTGCTAAAAAATGGCTTATCATTTACATGGGTGACCTCCTTATCTTCTCTTCCAATGAGGAAATCCACATCAAACAAATGAAATGCATCCTCCAATACAAGGAGGAACTTGACCTGCATTTCAAACTAGAAAAATGTACCTTTACCACCAAGAAGGTCAAATACTTTGGCATGATCATCAAACCCAGCCAACTGGCCATGAACCCTATGAAACTTGACAGAATTATCAAATGGCCCATATTCACCAAGGTTAAAGAAGTATACTCTTTCCTTGGTTTTGCCAACTTCTACTTTCACATCATTCCCAACTATTCTACTGTCACTCACCTCCTCATTAATTTCAAAAAGAAAAATTGTAGTTGATCTTGGACTGACTCTTGCCAATGCTCTTTTGACTTCCTAAAGAAACTGTTTCTCTTGAAATCCATACTCCATCACTCCAATCCAGCTGCCCCCTTTACCATCACCACTGATGTCTCCAAGTATACCTTTGGTACCATTCTTTGCCAAACTGATGAAAATGAAGATTGACATCCTTGCTCTTACCTCTCAACTTCCTTCTTTCCAGCTAAAAGAAACTACAATATCTATGACTCCAACCTTGCATGAGCTAACATGCAACAAGTCAGTCACAACTATGATTCTAAATTGTTCTACTAACTCCTCTTGCCTGCTAGAGGTCCTCAAAGAAGTCACACTCTCCAGACAGGAATGGAACAGATCTTTCTTCACTAGTTTGAAAAGGTTTTGAGGCATTGTGAGATGCATCAAACTTTTCAGATAAAATGATCTTGATGACACCAAACAACTCATTGATTGCATACCTAGATTCAATTGGTTGGATGTGAACAAGCATAGACATACAAATAAGAGCATGGAGCAGGTGTCACATTTGTGTGTGGCATGATGCAATGACACATTATCAGTCATGGTGACAGCTGCTCACAAAGCAAGACTTGGTGTAGTAACCAATGTTACTGAATAGATGACAGTCCTTTCTCTGTTAACTGAATCAATCATGTTCATCAGTGTCAAATTCTTTTATAAAGTCTTGACACTGATGCTAGCTACACTCACAACCATATCTCCTATGTCTTTATCTGCATCTGAACTCAGCAGGGTACACAAGAATGACCAAATTGCTGGAGTGCTTTGTAACAAGTGTCCAAAGCTGCAAAAACTGGATCATTGGGAGGAGAGAGGGAGGGTTATTATTCTTTTGAAGGATGAGAGCAAGATCAAATGGGAGGTGAAATGATTGAAGGCCTAAATTGATGGTGTTATAGCCCATATTTTTATTTTTACCCTTTTTTAATCACAGGATACCACCACTGCATTGTTGCAGCCTTGTTGACATCACCACTTTTCACTTATTGCTTTTTTTATATATTTATGGTTGTAGGTCATAGCCACAGCATAGCCTCCCAAGTTACCATGAGTCATCAAGAGTCACATCAAGTCATGACCTTGATCTGTTGTGTTTCTCTATTTTTCTATCTATTTTCTGATATCTAATGAATTTTTGCTTAGTTTCTTTTCTATTTTTTTTCTTGTTCATCCCTTAGCTAAGGATTAGCAGAGCCAGGCTTGTAGATAGACTCTAGATCAGTCCAAACTCAAGAATGACAGCTTAAGGCTGTATGAACCCTTGACATCATCACCCTAGAATATTGTAGAGCTATGATTGGCTGTGCATGCACTTCAATGCATGCCCACCCCAAAATAGCTCCTATGACTTGGACTGACTCACCTCAACTTATCCACTCATCTATATCTGTATGTCTCTGTCCTGATGCTTTGCCTCATGCACCAATAGCATATAGAGCTCATATATAGCCTCAATAGCATAGCCATGTATAGTAGAGTATAAATATCAGGACCAGATTGACAAGATACTCCAGTCTTGTTTCTTTGGAGTTTTTCCTCCTTACTTCTGTCCCTCACATATGCCCTCTCCACAAGCATACTAGCCCTTAAGCAAATTGGTTATTTCACAATCAAGTCACATGGAGTCACCTTGAGTTAGTCTTGGTCACTCTGACTCATACACCTCAAAGTGTAGGCATGGAACATAGCATTGCACAGGTTAACACTGCAGGTATAGATCTAGCCTTGTGTTCATCTCATGGAGGAGGCCTAGTCATAACTTATACCAATAGTAATATATACACATCATGCATGGACATCCTAGACACCTATTTACTATCTTGTATATATCTATTATTTAATCAATACCATACATCATATACAATTAATAGGGGTTTTTCATGACCAAATATGATATAATCATATCTAGGGATAGGTTAGAATGCTGGGAGGGAAGGAAGAGTCACATAACAACCAACCAACCAATAATCACTGAAGCACCAGTGACGAAAGTAAACTGAACGTCCGCCCATCCAATCCTCCCTACATCTGCGTGGCCTCTAGACTCTCTGCCCTCACTGACAAGGTCATTGTGGATGCGGCATTCTCGAGCCGTGTCAACAACGAATCCAACACCATCATGATCTCCAGCTCGTCCATCTTGTCGTGCATCGGGGGTAACAGCCGCTCGGGGACGCCGTACATGCAACCTGGCTCCAATTGTTCGTCTTCCGGAGCCTCTGACGGTGGAGGGATACTGTTCTTGGGTTTCGGGTAGGGCCGAAAGATGCGTTCACTTGCGATCGCTTCGAAGCGGAGACGCAACATTGCCAATTCTCTTATCTGCCCAATGTTCCACTGAATTCTAGCAGGCCCCGCAGAAGGACTCGCAGATGCTCCAGTCAAGTCGATATCCTGTCGCCCCGCAACGGATCCAGGGTAGATCAATGATACCATCTCGGGAACCTCAAGACCCTTGAGTTTGATCTCTCCCACTGGGATAACTTTGATGTTCATCCGCCGGATCGCCTCGATTGCCTGTGGGGGTTGGAATTCAGAGTATTCCGTGTCGGGGCCAGTTTCAGCAACACGCGCATTGATCTCTCGGACGACATCGGCGCTACACATGATTTGTCCTCCAGCAGCACTCCCGCTGATACGGGCAGCACGAATGACCATCGGGCCGAAATAGTCCATCCGATTTGTAATCGGGTCAGGCTCACAAACGGGTGTACCGCAGTGAATGCCCATACGCACCGAAAGCCCGCGTGAGATCAGGTTTCCCTGGGAATCCCATACCTCTTTGCCTTCTTCGCACTCCAGGATCTCCAAGGGCCATGGCTCATGCATCAGCTGAACCTGGACCATCAACGACCACCACAGCGCGGCCAATGTAGTCGGAAATGAACACATGAACGCATCCCCCTCTGTCTTGACAACATATCCACCGCATATACGCAGCTGGCGACGCAAGAGCCCATTATGCAGACGCATCGCGGTCGGCATACCTGAGTTGGTCTCCCATAATTGAGTCGAGTTTCGGATGTCAGTAAAGACGAGACAAAGATGACCGATCGGAGGTGACACTTCATAGTCCAACCGAGCAATCGTGCGGTCCTGGATATCCGTCTTCTTGACCCCTCTCTTTTTCGATGCGCTATACGCTTCCACGTCCATCGATGAATCGGCCATTGGCTGTTTCTTTGGGCGGAACAAATCCGCGACGCATATGACCATGATCATCGTACTCCCATCTGATCCATAGCTGATCGCAAAATCCCGCAACTTTTGCGCTGCAATCATCGGGTCAGAAATCTCTGACCGCGCAATGTCTACCGCCGTCTGATATGAGATATAATCCCACAGTCCCCGGTTCCCGATTATCACGAATTCGTCCTGCTCCGTCAATTGCCGCTCCTCCACGTATGGTCGCGCATTCACCACAGGGAAGTGGTAAAAGTAGCCAAATGAACGCGACGTGTCAATTTCCTCATGGACAAGACCCTTGGGCGAGATCCACCCTTCAGCAGACCGTATGCGCTCCGCCTCGCGCCGATCGAATGGATCGTGTTTCCTCGAGAACAGCTTGGCAGAACCCTGAATGGAAACTACTGCGAGCGCATCACCTGCGTTTGCCACGTACATGGTTTTTCCGACCAAGTATAGGACAATGCCAGATGCCCCTGCACGATACGAGCTCTCCAACGAACTCGTGCCCACCATCGATGCGCTCACCTGCGACATTTTTCGACTCGACGTATTCCTGGCATAAAGAGTGTCATGCAGTTGCTTATTGAGCCTTAGAAACGTCCGGCGCAGCGCATCACAGACCGTCTCGCTCTTCGACCGATCGATCTGCCCCAGGTGTGAGGAGAGCTGGTGTATAAAGTTGTCATGGAGATATTTGGATAGATGGTTATTGCTCTGCACTGCATCCGATCGTCCAAACATGGCAAAGACGGCCTCATCTTGGTGTCCACGGAATTCGGGCTGAACGAGATCGAACATAGTGAGGCAGCCACCGCTCCCTAGATTGTCCGCGATCCCATATGACATCTTGTTAACCTCAGAGAGTGAGGTCCGGACACGCCGGTCTTCCGTGTCCTCGGGAATATTCGGTAGGAGGGTGGTAGTAACGTCCATGAGACCTAGGACGCGTAACGAGGTCAACCCAGAAAAGTCGGCAAGACCTGTGTTCTCTGCATCATCCGGGTGATGCTTCGCAGTAGGGGGCTTGATCTCGAGCCTTTTGTTCCCAGACAGGTTGAGGTACTTGAGATTGTGGTTAAAATTCCTAACACATGAGACAACATCAGAAGATCGCTCTCACTGGACAAAACCCATGGAAAGAAAATTCACCAATTCCAATCAAATTCCCAATTATTGATATTGTACCTCAGTGCATTGCTCCCCACATCAATCACCGTCAAACTCTGTACCTTGTTCAACTCCTGGGGTAGTGTCTGCAACTTGTTTCCGTTGAGAAACAAGATGCTCAGCCTCGTCAAGTTGGGCAGATCCTCTGTTGGTATACTTGTTAACTGATTACCACTTAGGTAGAGTTCCTCGAGTTTCATGAGATTACGGAGAAAAAAGGTGGGAAGCTCTTGTATTTCATTAAAGGAAAGATTCAGGACGCGAAGCTCCTTCAATACCGTGAATGGGGGAAGGGAATCGTCCGTAAGTCGGTTCTCGCCAACGTACAGTTTCTCGAGTGAATATGCGAGCGGAGGGGAAAGTCGGCTGGGTGGCGCATGTACCGTCGCAGTCGACGCTTTCCTTGCGACCTGAAGGTGTGACCGTGCCCCTTGCGGGGTCGGCGGCAACTCAAGGGATGCACCAGAGGTAGGGTGAGCAACGAGGTACGTATCTGGTGGAGCATGCCATATATCGAGCAGATTGGATGTCACGTTGATCAAAGTGAGTGAGGGGCAATTCCAGAGGGAGACCGGCAGTCGCCGGAGACTGTTGTTATGTGCATCGAGGGTTTCGAGCCGTCGGAGTGAACCGATGGTTTCGGGGAGCATGTCGAGGTGATTGTCGGAGCAGGAAAGTGTGATGAGTTGACTGAGTTCTCCAAGAGACTCGGGAAGTGTCCGAAACAGGTTGTGGTCTAGTTTCAGAATTTGAAGTGCGGAAAGATGTGACAACGTAAAGTCATCGAGGGAAGAAAGCTTTGTATGGGAGACGTCGAGGGAAGTGAGCGCAAAACGGATTTGCACAGAAAGGTCAAGCTTGAGAAGCGTGATGTCGTTGAATGAGAGGTCGAGGATGTCTGCACTGTGTGGTCCATAAGAGAGGTCAAGCGCGTGAACCACGTTGTGGTCCGCTAGGAGTCTCTCTAATCGAGGGAGTGCGCGTGCAACAGTAAGGTCTGTGATGCTATTTCGCCGACAGTCGAGGATTCGTAGATTGGCGAGTTGGCTACACTGTTCGGGGAGTCTAGATACCTGGTTCCCTACGAAAATAAGCTTCTCGAGCGCGGTCAACCGACCAATTCCTTCAGGAAACTCCGTGATCATGTTGAACGATATATCGAGGTCCAGTAGTGTGGGCATTTCGCAAATGACGCCAGGAAGATGACCGAACTTGTTGTTGGATATATTCAATATCTTGAGCATACGAAGCCGGGGAAAATACCAAGGGAGCTGTTCCATTCGATTATTTTGCAGCTTAAGGATGGTCAACTCTGGTATACGATCGAGCCCGGCGTCATCGAGATCGGCTATACGGTTACACGAGAGATCCAGGCGATGTAAACTTGCTGAATGTCGCACACTTTGAGGTACCTTTTTTATCGCCATGTTTGACAGACGGAGTTCACGTAATGCCGTACAAGACTGAATAAAGTCGAGGGGTATTTCCACCATCGGATTCCGAGAAAGATTAAGGAGTGCGATTGACGCCGCATTTGCATGAAAGACTATGGGTATTGTAGGCAAACCACGTCCCGTGAGATCTACATGTCCGAAGTTGTCAATGTTGAGATCTTTGGCCTGGAAACGGTCAGCATAGACGCTAAATCTCAATGGTGAAACAAACCGTTGGACCAAGCAGCTGGCTTTTATACACAAACTTGAGAAGGAAGGTCATGTCTTCGGCTGCGAGATAGTCGAGACTGTCAACCTGGTCATAGCCCGCTTGCTCCAGACGGCGACGGGTGATCGCGGCGGGCCGTTCCGTCAGAGCCAATACTCGTTCTGATGGAAGAGTGAAGCGGAGAAATAAATATTGTAAAGCTAACATACCCCTTCCCCATTCCTTCAGATACAGCTTGTGTGTCTCTCGCTCGCTATCACGCAGCACCTTGGCGTTGAGGGAGGGAATAAGATCTGCGACTGTCGCATGTGGGGGGATTTGCGCTACATGGTAGGTACCGTTTGCACGGTATATGCGTATGAGGAAAAACTTGCTGGAGCTAGTGGACAAGGTCTGTTTGTGTGCATGATGTGTTTTTCTGTGCATGCGTTTCTTGGTCGTGATGTCGATTGCGGCGGAGGAATCATCAAAAGTCCGTGAGGTGGCAGCGATGAAACTTTCCTCTGAACCGGAACTCGCGCCATCTGCAGCGACATCTCCATCTTCCTTCTCGATTGCCCAGCTTTCTGGTGCAGTCCATTGCTGAGCTGATTGGTCACCATTGTCATATAGTTCCATGATGGTCTTTGGAGAAATCCTACGGTCATGGCGGAGCTTGCGCTTCGAGGATACAGAGGAGGGGCGGAACGGATTGGTGAAGAGGGACGAGGGAGAGGAGGGGCTGAAGTTGGATAGAGCGATGGTGGTCGAATCAAAGCCGGCAGAAGAGGAGGCGCCAGGACGTCTGGGGAGAGACGGAGGGGGTGCACCCGTGTTGATGAAATCCTCTATATGAGTGAAGTCCGTGTCGATTGTGAGGAGAGGTTCGCGTGGGGGGAGGGGTGAGGGCTGCTTGTTGAGGCGATGTCGTTTTCGTGATCTGTCCTTTTCCTTTCTTTGAGCCGGAGGAAATGCAGAGAGTGGATCTGGAGTGGGATCAGGGTAGTGGGGGGTCATATAAGTGTCAAAGGAGAGCTGAGAGTTATTTGGGGTGAGGGTGGTGAGAGTAACCATGATGTCGTTGATGGAGTCGGAGGAGGCGAGTTTTGAGCGAGAGCACTTTTTCATGATGTTGCCCAGAAAGCCGAGTGAGCTCTTCCCTTTGCGAGGGTTGCCGATGGACATGTCGGACACGGAGGGGGGGTAGGTGTCGCTGGTAAACGATTGGGAGTCGCTCGGACGTGAGCGGATGGAGGAAGGGGAGGAAGTGGACGGGCGGAAAGGCGTGTTGGGAAATGCGACTGTTCGCTTTGCGGGCTGTATGGAGCGGGGTGGGTATGGCCGACAAGGAGGAGAAAAGAAAGAATACCCACCAACATACTGGCCGGTTCTGGCCAGGGAGAGATATCCGGGTTTCGCGTGTGGTCCGACTTGGACAGCGGAATCTCCGGGTAGGCCTGCAGTGGCCGTGAGTTGGCCAGTTCGTGGTCAGGTATGAACGTGAACTCTTCCTCGTGTACGTCGGAGACAGACATGATTGCTCGTCCTGTGTAGGTATGGACTGCTATTCTCTCGTGACAAAGATTCGTTGGTGCAACAATTAGATGAACGGTACAAACACGCTATGTAAGTATAATGTTCATGTATACACGCGCCTCGTTCCGCTTCGTCGCATTTTCACTACAAGATGGCGTACAGTGGGAAAGGTTAATAATCTAGTTATAATCCGTGCACAACTGATCGAACCCAACTCAGCCAATCTCTGCGTAGGATGCTTGCGGAACAGGCGAGTACGAATCGCGGATCACTATTGTGCACGCTGACGACTTATTATCACTACCAGCGTAGACATCACGGAAGGTATCCCCAAACAATGTACATTCGCGTCTTCCGCGCATCAGCCTTGATCGTTGACGGACTCACCCAGCATTGGTCTCTTTCTGCAGAAACTGCGAACGCTTCTTGTCGCCACCTTCTGCGTGGACGCTCGCACGACCGGAATCGCAAGAGCTCTTGGCACTGACATATCTCCTGCTATAAGGGCTGCGAGCGAAAAGTTAAGGAGAGCGACCTCGATCGGAGGGGAAATTTGAATGGTGGGCAGAACAGATGCTAACTGCGACAGTTGAGGTGCTTTGAACAGAGATTTGGTAAAGATGACGAAGTAAGAATATGGCGAGAAACTCACAGGACAGCCGGGATCCTTGACGCACGCTGCAAACGACACTGAAGATATCTAACGCACGGCGGAGGCGCTCCATTCCTACGTCGTTTGATGGCGGATGACTGATGGGAGTGGAAAATAGAGTCACGAGCATCTCTGCGACACCAGAAAACTGTTCTGCGTACTTGCAATGGTGGATAAGAGAGGTGAGTGTGCGGCATAGGACGGTGTGGAGTGGGTCGGGGGTGTCACAGGTGAGATAGTGGCCAACCACTGGACATATGCATATGATCGAAGGTGAAGTCGCGTGGAGGGTCGAGGAGACAGACTGCGTATGATGTGAAAGGAAATCAGTAGACGGGGGGTGTGAAGAGCGATGTAAGCCAAACTTTGCAAGCAAAAACGAGCATCTAAGCGGTTGCAGTTTCCATGCCATCAAGGTTACAGCGGAGGTATCCGCGAACACCCTGCACCACAACATCTCCGAAGCGTGTCCCTCGATGCCAGCATTATCTTTTGCAACACCGTACACTTTCTGCAAGATGTCGGGCTCGCTCGTGTGCAAAACATATGGCCAGAAGACCTTGGTGACGAAGTCACCCTCCTCGGTGCCGAGATTCTTGCTCTTCGCAGAGAACGCGTTGATAGCCTGGCCATTGAAACCAAAGTGCGAAACTCGCTCCTCGTCCGACAGCCTAAGGTTGACATTGATCATCTCGCCTTCTCGCCAGTGAGTCGCCTGACAAGATTTTGGTCGGGGCCAAAGCTTTGAGTCGGTATGTGGATCAAAGCCCCGGTGTTCGTTTTAGAAGTGTTGCGTTGCGAGAAGGAGAACCAGGAACTGCGGAAGGTCGTGGATCAAATTGAATCCAGACATCGAGCGGCATTCTGTCGGTCACAACGCTGCAAATAGAGAGCATCACCTGCCGCAGGGTTGGTGAATATGCCACCAAGGAGCGGCGTCAGCACGCACTAGCGATGACGAGACCAGCTGCATGTGAACGAGCTGTGTGACCAGCAAACATCTCTGCTGCGTAACAACCGCCCTGAACGATAACAGGGCAGCCCTTTGTATGTGTAGACTTTTGGCGTTTTGATTGAGACTCAGGGAGGTCGAGCCGTTCGGAAGTGCATTTACGACCGTTTGGACTGGTAGCTGCAGCTTTCTCCTGCTGAAGAGCAGACTGTTGGACTATGCAGGTCATTACGCAAGTCAACATACCGAAGAAGTAGATGCACTTGCTGGGAGGCAGGCGAGACGGTCGGAGGTTGGAGCTAGGCGGCCTAATTCCAGCTGGGAGCGCGCCCAGGTCTCCCATCTCACCCAGAATTTCCACTGTCAGACATCAATGTTTTGGCAGGGGGTATCATGCAGCGAAGGGTGTGATTCTGGGGGGCGTTGCATTCTATTCTTTGACTTTTTGAGTTCCACAAAAGTGCGGACGCTGCGCCACTCGAACGGTTTTGGCAGAGCCTCTGTAGCCTCGCCGAGGAAGAGATCTCTCTAAATATACATGCCCTGTGCAGAGCCATGGACATCGCGGGCATCTGTCAGAAACAACGACAATGCCCAGTTTCCACCGCGAAACTTGGCCTTGGTGGCCTTGAGTCAAGAACGCTGGGTCGTGGGCACGGAAGCAGACTGCCTGCGCAGCAATGTTGGTGTCCCGGAGGAACAAAAGTGCAGCGTTTGCCGCTCCGACGAATAGAGGATGCGAGTCAGCCTCAACACGCGACCTTGTGTGATACGAAGCAGCCAGTCACGGAAACATGTCGTGAGACCGTACCATGCATCTAGATCTTCCTTGACTCTGGACAGCTTTCCCGCCACATCCTGCATTTGAGCACCGGCATTGCCGTTGCAGATAGGAAGGACCGCGTCGAGGCATTGGTTGAACAAGCGCGTCTTGTGGGTTTCATCAAGCGATTCTTGTGATTTGACGGCGCAGTTCATCGGGAGATTCTCGAGCATTCCGTCAATGGGGCAACGTGCAAACTCTTCGACACCTCGCGTGATCCATGGGCAATTGTCGGACACTCTGTGCGCAGACGTTGAGACAAGGGAACGAGGTAAAAGAGAGAGACTCACTGGACCCCAACGGTGCTAACGTGCTCGCTGGCTGTGACGGAACCCTTTGCCTGCGGTGTGCTCCGCAAAGCAGGGTGTGGATGGCTGATCTGCAGCCTCTTCGGTGAGACCGTTGGGTCCTACGCCACGATTATGTCGGTGAGTATTAAACTGAATGTTCAGAAGTTCTGGTAAAAATACGGGACTGCGGCATCTGGTGTCGAGTGACGTGGAAGTGATTGTGGTTGGTTGGTCGGTTGGTTGGGTTCTGGCGCGTCGCGTCATTTCAAACCCGGCGTAAGTACTTCAAATTCGAGTTACCGTTACCTCTCCTGGCGACGCGACAACATCGACCAGCACTGCGACAGTGATTCCATGCACCCATTGACCTGGTGCCTTGGCTTATCAACCACCCGTGAACAGCGTTAAATTTGCACCCAGGCAATGCTGGCATGTCTGATGGTCAATCGAGTGACGTGGGTTGCGGGGCGGCTCACATTCAGTGGTCTCAGTCAGGCTTGTTCGCATCGAGTGGCCCCAGGGTGGCAGGAAGTTGGCGCTCCGTGTCGCAGGTGGATGCGTGACGCATTCGGAGTGCCGTCAAAGCTGGCTACGCACATGGATGCGCGTGAATCAATGCGTCGTTTGATCTGTGCCGAAAAAAGGGCTAGATCTCAACCCCCAACGGTTAACGTTTAATCCCCAGCAGAGATGCTTCGACTGTAAGCCTGGGTTGGCTGCATGCGCGCGCACACTGGCTTCTCTCTTCCCCCCCAATCTCCGAAATGCCGGGCAATCTTTCTCTCATGTTGAAACAAGAATGAGGCATGTCCAGTGCCCGATCGAGCGGCGTGCCACCCACGAGGACCTACTCTTCTTGGACACCTTTATTTTCGCACCTTCAACTCTGTCGGCATCCATCCAGGCTTTGGCACATGCTTATGCCTCGCGTTCGCATGTCGCTTTGCTCCTTTTCATCCGACCTTGCAAGCTGGTGGTCAAGTCTCTCCTGCTCCTTGCCTGTGCCATGCTTGTGTCTGCCAGCGTTGGGATTTGATGCGGATGTAGCAGCTGACGAGATTTGCGCGCGTGTCCTCTCAAGCTAGTAAGCTCAGATAGCCTGCGCTGCCAAGAGCCAGCTCGAAACTAGGGTTCGATACCCAGACACTCCCTGTAGCCGTGAAGCGTCCAGTCACGGGACACACTTGGATGCTCAACGAGGTAATTCTATCACCCATACGTGGGCTGAGTTGCTCAGCACATTCTTCTTCCACTTTGTTGGTAATGTGTTCCCCAACCAGGCAGGAACGTACGAAACTCAGGCATTGGTGTACGTTCCCCCACAAACACCGGCATTTCGACACCCGCCTCCGTGACAAAGTAAATGATCCATGCGGTGGGTGGAAATAGGGGGCAAGGAAAGGATGGCGCGCCGGAGCACATATGTAACCAAGCAACGTTGACCGACTCGCACGCGTGGCTTTGCTGGTAAAGGAAGGAGTAAAGAATGGTGGAGCAGCTAAAACTGTGGGACGCAGGTGGTGAACGTGTGAGCAACAGCGGCACGAGAAGAGGGCAGAGAAATCTATCCATGATATTCAAGTGACTACAGAATGACAGAATGACTAACCCTCTCGAGTAACGACGCACACTTGTTGAACACCCTCGTGCTGTTCCCCAAACCATACAATTTCTCCTCCATCTCTTGGAGAGACACATTGGAAGCCAAAAATACGCGCCGTATTGTGACACGCGACCAGAACACCATCCATGTTGCCAGTGCGCGCCTGGAAACTGGTTGAGGATGTAAACACTTTGGAGAATGTAAAGAGAGACGAATTCACCTATACTTCAAGAAGTCCAAAGTGCCAGCCGGTAAAGTATTCAACAATACTGTATGTGATGAAGATAAGTATGAATGAGATCAGTAAGCACCTCGGATTAGATCGTAATATTCTTTCTCAAAACTCTCAGGAGGACCTGTTAGAGTTTTGATCAAGTACCCCGAATTCTCCTGTCAAACCACAACCATCAATCCTATAGCTTTGACTGCGAAAATAGTTTTGGGTTATACCTTGTAGTTGAGAATATCTAATCATATAGGCACAGCGGCATGCGTTTTAATGTCGAAAACACCAGTTCCGGGCAGTCGAGAATCCACGCAATCAAGCTGAGAGCGCATGACAAATCGATCTGACTATGTAGATGACGGACCATGATGTAAAGCAGACAAATAATTCCAGATCGAGGAAACATCACACACCATCGCATACCGATATGCTTCTCGCCTCACATCAAACTCTTCCTCAACGGTGGGTGCAGAACATAATAGCATCTTGAACTCTCTTTCGGAAATAGTCAGGAATTTCTCCAGCATCGTCCCCTGGATTGCAGCCATTAATATAGTATGCACGGCATCCGCAATAACGGTACTCGCCATCCACGTGAGCACATTTTTCTCGGTCAGCTCTTCGGTTTTATCAGAGTTGATTAACCATACACCCTCCTTGAAGTTGAGCACCACGGATGTAGGCATACGTTGGCCGGGGCTGAAATTCGTTGGCTGATGAAAGCTTGTGAATTTTGCAACCCCACTTTTACACCGGGGTGCTCACCTGGTGGAGAAATGCGCGACTCAATGAACTGGTATCTACTTCCTTGTTTGCAGAGATCAGAAAATAACAATGACTCAAGAGGCCTGTCAGCGATGACGTCGATCCTGCGAATGGTCGTTTATGTTGTTTCACGATCCTCCAGAGATCCTAAATGATACGTATAGAAAGTAAGAGCGGTGAACAGGAAGAGCATGGACACGCGCATGTTATCCATTGAAGTTGTAAATGCGGGAACGAGGGTCTTGGAGCCAATATACGCCTGGACTGGGATATACATCGGCGGGGTTGAAACGATGTCAGTTGGTGAGAAATGGGCCGCGGATCATAGCCTCACTGACTTGAATAACACACGGTCGAGGCTGTGCGCGAGCTGAGCGATGGGTTTATGCTCTGAGGGAGATTTGACATCTACGAGATGCAGTTTCAAAGTTTGTTTTGATTGTACTTTTGGCGTGATGACGCACCTTGGAGGATACGTTGCTCAGAATTGTCTGAGATGTGACCCTCGGTGCGGCGCACATAAGGGATGTGATGCGGAGGATGTACGCGACTGGATGACGATGACTTGGCTGGCACGACCTCCTTTTTGGGGCGCAGTCTGGATGCAGTGCGGTGCTTCGTTGGAGGCGGCGCTAGCTCTACAAAATGGTAAGCATCACGTAGGGACATCCAACTGAGGGACACACCGTCCTTGCCCCAGTCATCCGAGGTAAAACTGCTCTCCGCCTTGGCTTTCTTTTGTTGTTTGGATGTGCTGCGAGTCGACTTTTTTGATGTGGCAGTCTTCTTCTTTTTCTTGGACTCTGGCACGATGGCGACGCTGTAACAGGCAGCGGCGAGCACGTCGCATCAAAGCCAGCATTTCAGTGATCACGTGATGAACGCCCTTTATCATCTAAGAGACCTATTATCGCCTACTTGAAGGAAAAAGGGTCTGTAAGACCATCAAAGTTTGAAAAAACTGCTGCCTGAGGTGAGGTTTGCAGATTTGCATGCTATGTTATAACAGCTTATGTGCTTTGGATCACGAACAACGAACAAGTTCCTGTGCTCCATGAATTTTATGAAAGCCGTGACTAGGGTACTTTGGGGGAGCGCTACTCTAGTCAAAATGCTTGTGCTTTACCATTCCTGGTCCGTTTGGATGATGAGAAACCTCTATACCATGCACGTTTTTAATCCAGTCCAACCCAACTTTTTCCATTCTTCGCCGTTTCGTGGAGTCCAAGCTAAGATCTTCAGCCTGACGCGCATAATGAAGACCTGCAACCTCATGACCGTGACCAAGAACCTCATTTGCAGTCCTGGCGAGTTCATTATCATCTTCATAGCTAAGAAAATGGCGTTGAAGTGCTTGGGCAAAATGACGGTGCAGTTGAAGACCAAATGGAACCTTGAGCTCCTGAGTAAACCAGTGGCGGAGGCAAGCAGATAACATGCTACTGTCCCAAATCTTTCCGTGAGATACGAACATATAAGTGGCATAAGTAGCTTGAATGTCGGACGTGTCTCCGGCTGAAAGGCTAGTGAGGGCAAATGATTCAATGGGGCGAACGAT
The DNA here is from genome assembly GCA_038089435.1 of Boletus austroedulis. Classification (NCBI taxonomy): domain Eukaryota; kingdom Fungi; phylum Basidiomycota; class Agaricomycetes; order Boletales; family Boletaceae; genus Boletus; species Boletus austroedulis. Next base: position 6,181 of record JBBPKX010000090.1, on the reverse strand, counting down.
TCGTAGGAGTTTGACAATGGCTATGGAAAGGGTGAAAGGAATGACTCGAAGGAGGTGCTTGTGTTGGCCAGTAATAGCGGTGGTCTTGTTGTAGCTGCTTTGGGTGATTAGTGTCCCAAGCGTGGTGGATAGAAAAAGATGCCGAGAGCTTGTGGGTGAATTGGTGTACTGCCATTGAGTCACTTCTGTGCCTCGACCAGGAAGAGCAAGAAGATGCATCAGTGTCAGAACTCCTGACCAAGCCTCACTGACATCCAAAAGCCATCGGTTCACTTGATGTGCATCCCATCGGATGTTATCCCCTTCACGTCTGCAAAGCTGACATTTTTGACAAAGGTGTTCCAGAAAAAAAAATGCAGGGTGGCTGTTCGTGTTGCTACTGGGATCAGAATCCATAGGGAGCATGAACAGGCCAAACCCGGGTGTTTTCACATCGTTGGTCTCCAATGTATCATCAGGAAGATTGAATGATCCTGAGGGGAATTCGATTCCAAAAAGGATCTTCTCATCCAATTTACGAGCAAGAGCAGAGAGCGAATTCTGCACTCGTTGAACGTACTGGGAGAGGGTTATCGTGTGGTTTTGAACAGTGAGCTGGGTGTGATCAGCATTCCACATTATGGTTGAGCCAGATGGCATCTTACGAGCCACCCTGCTCATCGCCTTCATACATCGCCGCACAAAGGCAAGAGGAGAGATGTGTTCATAAGATCCCCATCGAGGAATGATCTCGTGCACCTGCCTAAAAAATCTGTCTGACTTTGGATGACCACGGCAGGTAACAAATAAACCCACTTCATCAACTTTCCATACGACTCATCACCATCCCCTACCATGTGCTTTGTAGCCTCAAGTTGATGATACCTCTCTTGTACAACCGCCATGATGGTGAGACGGATACCAAATTGGACACGAGCATAGTATACTGTGACATCCTTTGGACTTAGGAAGCCACCTTCACGATGTAGAGATCGGAGAGTAACATAGAGTGTGCATGGATTCCGGAAAATGTCCTCAAACATCTCGAAGGAGTTGCTGGGCATATATACGCTGCGGAGAGCCGCATCAATGAGCGGGAAGAGATCGGTGACTGACTCATTATTTAATGGCAGTGCAGGAGCAGCTGACAGTTTCGACAAACCCTCTAGAAGAGCTTTGAAACAATGAAACTGATCGTTGGTTAATCCGATTCGAAGACCGCTCTCAGATGATGCCGGTGATCCTGAACTGCTGATCAAATATTGATCCTCTTGAAGGCAGCGCAGGACCAAGCATAGCAGCCTAACCTCTTCAAGAGCATAGGATTGCACAGTCTTTTTGCTAGTGGGGCAATTAAAGCGATCGAGTAAAGCTTTTTCTCCCCTAAGTTCCTTATATAAACCAAAACTTGAAAGTAAGATGCTCCACTCACGGTTTTGGAGCAACCAAAAGCTCTCGGACTCGATTAGTGGCTTTTGGAATTTCATTGCAAAGCCTTTCGAAGCGTCGAACCACAGCCAGCTTGAGGTTACAAAGGAGAGGTTCAGCTCTTTCAGGAAGACCAATCAATCTGGTAACATGGCCCGGACAGAGTGGGGAAACAAGATCGAATGATCCATTTTGAACAAAAAATGGTAAAACAGCTTTGCGGTTGAGAATTGAACTGGGTATGCCGTCAGACAATTTTCCAGATGAGCGTAGTCCTGATACTAAGAGCTGTGCAAAGGATTGAGATGGACCTGCAGGCTGACCCTGTTGCCCTGGAGGTACTCGCATCCACAAAGCAGAATTGCGATCCAGATCGAAAGATTGAACCTGGCATTTGATAAAGTAGCTTGTGTCTCTCAGGTCTTTTCCACGAGGAAGTCGAAGCTGCGACCTCCCATCTTCGTTGCAATGTTTTCGCCAGTGCTCGCGCATGGGTAGGGGTTCTCCCTGATTCTTTCCAGTGTCGTATGTCGCAAAGTCACAGGAATCGCAGGCATATCCATCAATAGGGGCACGTATGTGTTTTATTGGTCCAAATTGATTGCTGCACATGCGAAGATTGCGCAGCTCCGCCATTGTGACAACAACATTCGGAAATTTTGCAAGGATCCGCTGGATGAAATGTCTTTGTTTGAAGTCATAAGGGCTTTTTCCTTTGGCAACGCGCCTTTTGCAGAACAAGATTTGATGAGGGCTGCGGTCACAGGTAGTGAGATTGGTGAAGGACTCGCCCCAGCAATGAGACAATAGATTGGCGAGTGGGACTCCATAGCCACAATGCTTCCCGTTATGCATATTTTGGCAAACGACGATGTCGTAGTCGGGCAGATACGCGCAGTTGATACTTCGCAAATCTTCATCCTCAAGGAGCTCATTCGAAGCGGGAATAGCTGATTGATCTTGTTCGACAGGCATTCTTCGTGTCTGTTGAGCAACTCTGGCAACCACGATCAGCTCAATTCAATAAGACTGTGAAAGAAAAACAAAGCTCACTTTCCAACCAAAGCACTGGGCCGTGGATTTCGATCCGTGACTTTAGTCAGGTCGATGTAGAAAATCACTTTCATATAGACATTAGTGTTGACAAAGGCTGACATCGCAGAGGGTCGAACAATCCCACTTCGCTCTGCCTCAGTAAGAACAAAAGAAAAATTTTGCACTGCTGCCACCGGAGATGGAGATCTGAGCTTCTTCCTTCCAGCGTTCCTCTTTCGACCTCCTGGAGCTCTTGGACCATCAGCTCGTAACACCTCTTTGGGTCTCTCCAGGAATTTGGAGGAGCCTGAGGAGCTGGTCTCCTCTTCCTCGGACTCGACTTCCATAGCGAACGAGAAATGTTTTGTTGATTCTGTGGGTCGAAGTGGAACATATTCTGATAGCAATATATCTTTGGGTAGGGAGGGAACTTGAACATAGTCTAAGACTTGTCGCACTCCAGGCTGGGGAAAGTTCTTAGTAACTCCAACGTCATCTCGGAGAGTATCTGAAAATGTCGTGTTTAGAGATTTGTTTGTTAGATCTGTCATTGAGCATACCTATTTGTCTAATGTCTGCTTGAACGAGTCCCATCCCACTGGAGTCTTCTTCTGCCACAGAGTCCGTCTCCGAATCCACCCCCATTCCCTCTAAGCAGTCGGCCTCTCCTAGCTTGTTGGAATTCAACTTGGCCACATACCCTGCCTCTCTCAAGTGGCCACCATTCTGTAGCATGACCTCTTCTGCGTCCAAGGTATTTACCAGAACTGTGCTAGCCCTCACTGGCAGCAGGAGCTCGTCTACCAAAGATAAAGACTTAGGACTGGTGGTGGATTCGGAATCAGGAAACTTACCTTGTGATAACTCCGTCACATCAGGATCTTTCTCTGCCAACATTTCCATCTGCTTTTCTAGCTCCCTCTCCACCAAGTCATCGGCCTCATCAAAAAATCCTTCTTCACCCAAAGAGTCCTCACTTTCCAAGTCAGAGCTATCTGGTATCTTTGTTTCTGACCGGCCAGAAAGCTCCAGTAATAGAAATTTCCGCAGCCCAAGTAGTGTTGATTCAGGCAGTCCATAGGAATCATCGGAAATACTAGGAATACATTAGACACTTGAGCAACAATGAGAGAACCTGAAGTCACACAAATGTATGTCGGATTGTTCTGGGTCATAGATAACTGTACAAATTCGAAACGTGCTTCCTTCGTCCATGGATGCTTTAGCTATGGCTCTTTGCGAGCCATCAAGGCAGATGGAAGCCCAACTATAGCCACACAACATTAGATGCATAGCCACTAAAGAGATGGCTTCTTCCAACTTACGGCTTGATTCGATCCCAAATCATGTTGGTCATATCTTGCAGGGCTATGCTCAGGCTTAGGCTGTAGGTTGTCTGGTGCTCAGTTAAGAGAGAGGCCTTCTATGGGGGTTAAGTGTCAGGAAAATTCTGTGTGATGTTGCCTGTGAATTTTGAACACCAGCTCATCAGCAATTTGTCCCTCCGACTGTGGTGACTGCACGAACTGTTGACAGACCTGACAGACCAACAGTTGTCACAGTAATGTGACTGTCCAAAGACATGTCACTTATGTGTACAAACTGCACCACCTGTATACAGCCCATGCACAGACAAAAAAGTCTGCTTGCACTTGCACATAATAAGAACACAAACAAGTCAATTTGAACATGACAGTACAAGACAGGGTATAGTGAGGACTTGAAAGGGATCACTCAGTCATTTGCAGGGCAGATGGACTGTATTAATATTCACCTGAAAGGGATCACTATGTACTGGTAAGTAATTGTTCTAGTTCAACTGTGTGTGGACACTCACCTCAGTCGTTTGTGGGACAGACAGACTGAGGTGGCGACTATGAAAAGGACATGCTTAAGTATTCATAGGTATAAGCTAGCTAACAGAAGGAGTAAAGGTGGAATGTAGGGTCAACTAAATACAAGATGGAATGTATCATGTCCAAAATAGTGTATAAACTGTCAAAGGTGTTGGGCTGTGTGTACATCATGTAGGATGGCATCTGGAGCTATATTGTGTGGTCCATGTAATGTATCTGTATGTGATCAGCAGTGTGCATGCTTGTGCATTCATACACTCTGTGGGGTAATAATATTACAACTGTCCAACAAAAATTTGAATAAAATAACATCTGAAGGTCATAGATAGATCTATTGGGATGTTTCAAATAAATTTTCTAAGAAAATGGTGGACCAGTTTTTTTGTTATAAGCAAAACATTGATCTTGAGGATAAGACATCATATCATGTTACAGAAATTTTTTTATGCCTATAAAATGATCTCTGTGACATCCATATACATTAAAGGCCTTGGGATATTCATTTCAAGACTGTTGGTTAAGCTTCTAGTGTTGTAGTAAAACATCATTATATAACTCACTAAGAGGGGATATAGGAACTGCCTGGTAACACTACAGATGTGCTTCCAAAGCTTGTATTGTAGTCTCATGATATGAATAACATTAGGGAAATGTAATTTAGATGGTAGAAAAATTTGTTAAACTAACTAATAAAGGTTATTGAGGGAAAGGGGAAGAAAGACTAAATGTTGCTTGATAACATCATACAAGCACTTCTAATGCTTGTATTGTGATCTCACAATGTCAGCAGCATTGAGGGAATATAATTTAGATGATAAAAAAATTGTTGAACTAAATAATAAAGACTACTAGGGGAGAGGGGAGGAAAGACTAAATATTGCTTGATAACACTACCTAAGCACTTCCAATGCTTGCATTGTGATCTCACAATATCAGTAGCATTGGAGAAATGTAATTTGAATGCTAAAAAAATTATTGAAGTAACTAATAAAGATCACTAAAGGAGAGGAGAAAAAGGTTAAACAGTCACTTGGTAACACTATACAAGCACTTTCAATGCTTGTATTGTAATCACACAATGTTGGTAGCATTGGAAGAATGTAATTTGGATGATAAAAAAATTGTTGAACTAAATTATAAAGACTATCAGGAAAGAGGGGAGGAAAGACTAAATATCACTTGATAACACCACCTAAGCACTTCCAATGCTTGCATTATGATCTCACAATGTCAGTAGCATTGGTGAAATATAATTTGAATGCTAAAAAAATTATTGAAATAACTAATAAAGATCACTAAGGGAGAGGAGGAGAAGGTTAAACAGTCACTTGGTAATACTACACAAGCACTTTCAATGCTTGTATTGTAATCACACGATGTCAGTAGCATTGGAAGAATGTAATTTGGATGATAAAAAAAATTGTTGAACTAAATAATAAAGGCTACTAGGGAAGAGGGGAGAAAAGACTAAATATCACTTGATAACACCACCTAAGCACTTCCAATGCTTGCATTGTGATCTCACAATGTCAGTAGCATTGGTGAAATATAATATGAATGCTAAAAAATTATTGAAGTAACTAATAAAGATCATTAAGGGAGAGGAGAAGAAGGTTAAACAGTCACTTGGTAACACTACACAAGCACTTTCAATGCTTGTATTGTAATCACATGATGTCAGTAGCATCAGAAGAATGTAATTTGAGTGCTAAAAAAATTTCATTTGAGAAACTAGTAAAGGTTGCTGTAAGTAAACACAAAGCATGTTTTAGTCTTATTACATTAATGTCATCAGAGAGATGCAATTTAGACTATGGAAAAATTTATTCAAGTTGCTAGTAAAAGCCACTGGAGAAGGATTATGAAAGTCTGTTTGATAACAT
>JBBPKX010000089.1:0-30022 GCA_038089435.1 Boletus austroedulis | reverse complement strand
CACTCTATTATATCCTTGTGTGTTCCCTTGGCTAGCCCCCAAGGAGAGAAAGAGACTAGCACATCTCTTTAGGTTATGAGCCCTGGGCACTATTGAGGCCAGATATATTTTTGATGTCTTCCCCATCTCCCTCACGCTCAGAGCTATGGAGTCTAGGCTTGTACAGCTGTTTCTCAAAGTTCTTCACTGCCTACAAGGGATTTTCCAGTCCCTTGTCTTTGCTTCTCCTACCATTGCCATAAACAACTTTTTCATCTTCTTAATGGCTCACATAGCCTGTTCTTTCTTGGTCCTGGATGGTTTCTTCATGTTTATTGGTGTTTATGCAGCTGCTGATGGTCGAAATTACATCTTGCAGTTTGCTCTTTACTGCACACCCACTCAGGTTCATGTAGCACCACCACCTTCTGAGGTGAGACCATCCAGCCCAACTCCCATGCCATCACCCCCTGCCCAGGTTATCCTGAGACCTCCAGTACCATCTGCCAAGGTTGTTTCCATTTTACAAGGAGATAGAATATATAGGACATGGCCTTGCCCTCCTGAAGGTCATATCATCAACTGCCTGGAGGAACACAACTCACAAGGATACTGCTTCCATTATGTTTGCCCAGAGTGTGAATGACATCTTGAAGAAGGAGAACATTGCAGTTTGCATACTAATCACTGTGAACTTCAACGTTCTGGTTTCCAGATCATCTATATCAACGATGACTTGGACAGTGAAACTCACGTCCAAATCCCTCCAGGTCTAATCCCTGTTGAAGGAGAATCTTGGATTTCTACTCCTGAATCATCACTCACCTGTTATCTCAAACTACCTGTCGAAACTTCCCCTCCTTCTCCTCCTCCTCAATATACTTCATCTCCTTCTCCTTCTCTCTTATATGCTCCACCACATGATCCTCTTAATGGAGAACTTCTACAGTCAAACACTCTGGAACTTGAGAAACACACCCAATGCTCTGGAAATCTAGGATTCTTTTGAACAGGTCGAATGGTATAAGTCATCAGAAGTGCTTTCTATGACACATCCTACACTCCCTATTCGACACTTAGCAGAATTCCTAGACCTCCATCAAATCCCTGATGACATTGCTGAGATCACTCCCCTCCACTATGATGATCTTGAGAGAGCAGATCAAGCCCCCTTCCTGCAGCAAAATGACACTTTGCTGCAGGTAAGAGACCCGAAATCCAATTGGGTTGTGATTCCATTTCGGATCACTTTCATTGAGGCTGGAACCATCAACAACTCAAATTTGGCTTGTTCTTTTCTTTATTCTGATGATGAGACTCTTTTCTCTGCATACACTGGCGCCAGATGGGCTTTTCCCACTAAGACTTACCATACTATGCCAGATGCTCTCATTCATTACCAGGGATTTGAGGTATTGTGTCGAGACTTTTTTTTTCCTATATCTATGTGTGAACCTCCTTTTTCGTTTGATCTGGACTTATGCCCACATAGACTTCTCTTGGACTTGTTATTCGCTAACTGGGAGTACCCTTCTAACTCCTGGTTTGACCCTCATAGAAACTAGAATCCACCCACTCCCTCACAATGCTTCTGGAATCACCAGTTCAATGCTGAGCACCGAAGACATTGGAGAGAGGATGCTGCTATCCACCACTTGGCATGGTTACAACAGTAGTATCTAGCCACTGAACATGATTTGGAATGGCAAGTCTATCTGGACACACTAACAGGCAATTTAGACCACCTGCATACTAGAAGACAAGTGGTGATTTGGAGAGAAAACCAGAGACAAAGGAGGAACCATATGTACTAATACAATGGTGTTCTTTTCTTGGAACTATGGGTGATTGGCTAGAAACTAAGTTGGAGAATCTTGACCAAAAAAGGAGGTATGCCTTTGCCAATGAAAAGTTGACTAATGAAGTTTGTATTTAGAAATGGCCACTACCATTCCAAAGGCTTCTGAATACAAGATTGAGGGTTCAATTCTTAGCAGGATCCCCATCTTGGAAGGACCTGAGAACTATCCTATCTGGTCTACAAGGGTCTGCTCAATTATCACATCTATCAGAGCAGGACCTTACATCGATGGAACCTGGGCTACCACCCAGAATATCTCCAACGATGATGACTAGAAAACCACAGATCAAAAGATTCTTGGTTTGCTTACTATAACAGTCAATGACATCCTCACAACAACTGCCCCCACTACATGGAATACCTTTCAAGGTGGTACCCAAGCTGCACCAGTAACTCTGTTTTGGAGCATGGCACATGCTTTCTGGACAACGCTCTCCAATCATTTCTCCTCAAAAGGAATCTCTGGGCAGTTCTTTTACTTCAACAAAGCTTTACACACACACATCTGGCATAATCATATTGCTGAGGACATTATGTCTTTACAACAGCACTTCCAAAGTGCTTATAACTCTGGTCTTCATCTCTCTGAGGAGCTCAAGGCCATGATACTTCTTGTACAGCTGCCTGATGACTTTGATCCCCTTTGATCCACCATCATCCACACCACAAATCCTACCAACTTCACCATCACCACTATCCAACAAGCAATTTTACAGGAAGTTGATATTCGCCACTCAAAAATTTGCCCCCTTTCCTCCTGCATCTCAGAAGTCCAAGCAGGACCTTCCTCTCAGGTACACCAGACTAATGTCATCAAAGGTGGACCCCCATCTGGAAACAGATGGAGAGGCCAATCTGGCCAACAACACTAGTCCCAACAACTGGCTGCTGGACCCTCTAGAGGTCAGCACAATCACTGTGGATGTGGTGATCCCCCTCACAGCCCAAGAGAGTATTTCCAACAGCGTCAGGAACAGCATGAGCAATGCACATCTGCTCCTGATCACAAAGGAAAGGGAAAAGTGAAGGCTCATCAAGCTGTTGTGAATACTGTGGTCGGGGAACCAATGTTTCCATCCCTCAACAACCTGCCTCCAGACTTCATGGAGCTGGACAATGCTGACTTTGCCATAGATACCCATTGTCACCAAATGATGGAGGTCAATTTCAATGATCTTGACTCTACAGTTGTGCATGCAGGATGGGAAGAAGAAGATGATGGTATGGATATACCAGATATGGCAGGACCCTCTCACCAGCAGTTTCAATCCCACCACACATCCTTATGAGGAGGAGACTCAGGATGTTGCAGATCCAGGTGGGGTCTCTGGGACAAAGACGAAACAATTGAAGAAGGCCAAGAAACAGGTCATCACCATCAGAGGACTTGTGTCAAGCCACACAATGCTGGGCACTTTTGCCTGAGACCTTCCAGTTACTGTAGCTCCACAGCCTATAAAGTATATATCTCTCCCTGATGTATATGATGATGACGTTGCTGAATATGATGTTGATGTTTCTGGCTATTACATGGTAGGAAAGAATTTAAAAGCCACTTGTTCTCATTGGATGATTGACAGTGGATGTACTGATCACATCACTCCTTATCTAGATGATTTTGTGCACCTCAAACAAGGAACATGCAAAGCTTCTGTTGCCGACAGCACTGAAGTTCTAATGCACGGACCAGGGAAAGTCATAGCACACCCTGAGGGACTTTCTCCTTTAGTCCTTGAGCAAGTTTGGTATGCTCCTAAGGCAGCACACTGATTATTATTGGTACCCACACTGACCCTACAAGGTTTTCAGTGTGAGATTTTAAACAGAGAAACACTGATCTGGAACAGACATGGACGTCTGGTGATCCAGGCTGTAGCCTCATTTTCAGACAACAATCTGCACTGGTTTCTGTCCACTGATAACTCCAGTCAGGTTGCCATGTTAGCAACTTTGTCGTTGGATACTGACTTCTCTTTGTGGCATCAACACATGGGTCATTTGTCCACAAATGCATTGAGACATTTGTCAGGCCATACCTCCAGTTGCCCTGACATTGTTATCCCTCAGTCCACTCCAGTTTGCAAAGGCTGTAGTGAGGGTAAAATGGTTGATTGGCCCTTTAGTCTTTCTGATCACCAGTTGTCCTGACCCCTTGCTCTCCTTCATTCTGATCTTATGAGACCTTTTCCGGTCGAGTCACATTCTTATGCTCAATATGTCTTTACTCTTGTTGATGACTACTCTGGCTTTGCTCTCCTGTCCTTTCTTTGGGAGAAGGCTGGCACCCTTGATGCCTTTCATGCTCAGGTTGCCTGGCTTGAGAATCAATCTGATTCTCATGTTACCTCTGTTCGCTCTGATCATGGTGGGGAATATATGTCTCTGGACTTTCAGGCATTCCTTCGTGATCATGGTATCACACACCAGATGTCTGTTCCTCATACTCCATAGTAGAATGGACATGCAGAGAGGTTCAATCAAACTATTATGGAAAAAGCTGAGGCATTATGCCTGCATGCCTGCCTATCTAGGATCTTCTGGCAAGATGCCCTGGAGACTTCTCTTCATGTTTACAATCAGCAGCCCATGTGTTGTCACCAATGGAGATCTCCCATTGAGTTATACTCTGGGAAGATACTGGATATCTCATATTTCCAAGTGTTTGGCTGTTTTGCCTATGTTTTTATACCTCTGGAGATGAGAAAGGATAAATTATCCACTAAAGCTGAGGAGATGACCTTCATTGGATATGAACCCAACATGAAAGGTTGGCAGTTCTGGTCTCAGTCCAGACACTGGGTCTTTATTTCCATACATGCCACATTTGATGAAACTCACTTCTGCTTCTGTTCCAGAAGTGATGGAATTGACAAACAGACTGCTATACCACAAAACACTGTGATCAACCATGACACCGCATCCATGACTAGTGACCAGGACCATAGGAATCCAGACCCTCCATCTGAACGTCACATTATAGTTGATGCACCTATTCTTGGACATGCACCACAACCAAGAAGATCACAGGCTACTCCTTCGCATCGCTCCCAAAGCCTCCTGGCTTGGAGACCATGAGACTCACATCAATCTCATGAATCATCTAATTCTTCATCATCATCTTCTGATTTTGGTTTTTTTCAACCATCTCCACCAAGAACACCTTACATATTGTCTCCACCACCATGGTCCCCTTCGCCTCCTAGGATGAGAGCAAAGAGAGAAAATAGACCAATGGATCGATGGCTTGATGAAGAGAACAACCTTCATGACCATGATGATATGCCACAATGGAAACGATATCATGCTCCTCCTCTTCCAACACCTCCTTGCTTTACACCAGCTACTTGGCAACCACCATGCCAACAACATGAACCACTTCCAACATTCCATGCATTACTGCATCAAAATAGGCAAACCATAGATGAACAGACCACAACCCATCCTCCTGTTCAGGAGAGGAGAACTCAACGAGTTCCTAAACTGTGCATATTGCCTGATAATGCATATGGCAAGCAACTTCTGCTAGAAATACAGCGAGATATTGATATGGGTGTGGATCCTATTCAGGAAGAGCGAATGAAGGATGATTCAATCGGAACATCTGCTCATCAAGGGATGCCATCATCTGATGCTATCCCACAATCTACCAATGATGAAGATATGAGTGATCTTTATAGTTCTCAGTGGATACAATACCACTTACATGCAGCCATCATGGAGAAAATTCCAAAGACATATCATGATATACTCTGAATGTCCCTGGATGAGCAAAAACCATGGAGAACTGTGATGAAAGAAGAATACAAGTCCTTACTGGAATGAAAGGTTTGGACGTTAAGTGATTTACCTAAAGGTCATGAACCCATCAAGGGAAGATGGGTATGTGCAGTTAAAAGCGATGGCCACAAAAAGGCATGCTTTGTAGCAAAAGGCTTCACACAAGTCTTTGGTATAGACTATAAAGAAACTTTCTCTCCAGTTACCAGGTTTGAAACTGTTTGCTTACTCCTTGCGTTAGCATCACTTGAGGATTGGGAGATGCATGCTCTCAATGTCAAAATGGTGTTCTTATTCTGTGAACTAGAGGAAGACCTCTATCTCATTCAACCTGAAGGCTTCATAGTAAAAGGTCAAGAGAACAAGTTTTGTCAACTTGGAAAGGCCATCTATGGCTTGAAGCAGGCTGCTCTACAATGGAATAAGGCCTTACATGCTTCACTCCTTGAATTTGGATTCAAGAGGACCCTGGCTGATCCAGGAGTGTATATTAAATGTGATGGAAAGCATTTGATTATTCTTGTCTTTTATGTTGATGATGTACTATTTTTAGGAAGTGATAAAGCTCTAGTCCTCAAGTACAAGAAACTATTCATGAAGCATTGGAAATCTCATGATCTAGATGAAGTCACTGAATATCTAGGGATGAGGATTACCAGGGATTGCAAGAAACATTCTCTGAGACTGGACCAAATCTCCTACACGCAAAAAATAGTTGAGTGCTTTGGTCAAACGAACTGTAAACCAGTTTCAACTCCTCTACCTGCTGGTTACCAACCAAAATTCAATGCAAATACATCATCTCCTGTTCTAAAGCAGAAGTATCAATTGATTATTGGTTCACTTCTCTATATCATGCTTGGAACAAGACCAGATCTTGCTTATTCAGTGATCAAAATGTCCCAGTTCTCTATGAATCCCTCCAAAGAACATTTGCAGAAGGCACTATACATAGTGTGCTATCTTGCACATACAACTATGTTGTGCTTGAGATATACTGGAGATGGACCTAACAACAGGTTCATTGCTTATTCTGACACTGACTGGGCTGGAGATATCAAGACCTCTCAGTCCACCACTGGTTACTCTATCTTCTTGGCCAACAGGATTGTATCCTGGTTGTCAAAATGCCAGAAAAGAGTTCGACTTTCATCCACTGAAGCAGAATATTGTGGAATGACAGAGTGTGCTAAACAAATCCAATGGATTTGCAATCTCTTTGAGGAACTGACATTTCCACTTCCCACAATTCCCCTGTGTGTTGATAACCAGGGAGCTATCTTTCTTGCTTTGAACCCAGCTCAAGAAGGATGAACTAAACATGTTCATATCCCTGAACATTACATACAGGAGGCTGTTGAATTTAAAGAGATAGAAATTTTTTACGTTCCCTCTAACCAACAGTTGGTAGATATCTTTACAAAGAATCTGACCAAAGAACCCTTCAAGCAAGGATGAAAGTATTTGACATTAACATCTTCATGAGTACTAATGTTTCTAGTGAGGAAGAGTATTGAGATCTGGGTATTCATATTCCATATTCATCTAAAGAGACCCAGACTCTAGACCATCTGTTCAATCAGACTATTACACTATCACATTGACTCATAGCATATGTCATAGATAGGAGATCTATTTGCCATTGGTAGATAAGGCTGTTTAGTCATTACAGCTTACTATTTCTTATCTCTTATCCTTCGTCATTTCTATCTCTTTATAGATAAAGTACATATATGGACAAACAGTCCAGTGGTGTATATAAGAGAGCTCGAGTATCTTGCTCTCTAGGTTAACAAGTTATCTTACCTCTCACACTTCAAGTATCCTCAGTGCCCACTACTTCATACACTTACTTGCCTACTCCACTTGTAAGTTCTCTACAAGCTCCATCTACTTCCTCTACTGCTCTATTATATCTTTGAGCGTTCCCTTGGCTAGCCCCCAAGGAGAGAAAGAGACTAGCACATCTCTTTATGGTGAGTGATACCATGATTGCAAAGGAATGCCTGAAAGTCCAGAGACATGTATTCCTCACCTCAATCAGAGTGAACAGAGGTGACATGAGAACCAGACTGATTCTCAAGCCAGGCAATCTGAGCACAAAAGGCATCAAGGGTACCAGCCTTCTCCCACAAGAAAGATAGGAGAGCAAAGCCAGAGTAATTGTTGACCAAAGTGAAGACATAATGAGCACAAGAACACAATTCAACCAGAAAAGGTCCCATAAGATCTGAATGGAGAAGGTCAAGAGGTCAAGAAGATCAGTGATTGGAAAGACCAAAGGACCTGTCAACCATTTTATCCTCACTACATCCTTTGCAAACCAGAGTGGTCTGAGGGATAGCAATATCAGGGCAGCTGGAGGTGTGGCCTGACAAGTGCCTCAAGGCATTCTTGGAACAGTGTCCCATACATTGGTGCCACAAAAAGAAGTCAGAATCCTGCAACAATATCACAAGCATGGCAAACTGACTGGAGTTATCAGAGGACAGAAACTAGTGCAAATTGTTGTCTGGAAATGAGGCTACAGCCCAGATTACCAGACATCCATGCTTGTTCCAGATCAGCATTTCTCTATTCTTAATCTCATACTGAAAGCCTTGTAGGGTCAGTGTGGAAACCAATAGTAATCAGTAAGCTGCACTAGGAGCATACCAAACTTGTTTCAGGACTAAAGGAGAAAGTCCCTCAGGGTGTGCTATGACTTTCCCTGGTCCATGCATGAGAACTTCTGCACCATCTGCAACAGAAGCCTTATGCATTCCTTGTTTGAGGTGCACAAAATTGTCCAAATATGGAGTGATATGATCAGTACAACCACTGTCAATTATCCAATGAGAACAAGTGGCCTTCAAATTCCCTCCTACCATATACCAGCCAGAAACATCATATTCTGCAATGTCATCATCACATACATTGGAAAGTGTAATATACCTAATAGGCTGCAGAGCTGTGGTAACTGAAAGGTCTCAGACAAAAGTACCCAGCATAGTGTGGCTTAACACTAGTCCTCTGATGGTGATGACCTGTTTCTTGGCCTTCTTTGATTGCTTTGGACTTGTAAAGACCCCACCTGGATTTGCAACATCCTGAGTCTCTTCTTTAAAAGGATGTGTGGCAGATATGAAACCACTGGTAAGAGGGTCCTGCCATATCTGGTGATATGTCCATTCCATCATCATCTGCTCCCCAACCTGGTTCTGCCACTGCTGAATCAAAATCATTGAAATCAATCTCCATCATCTTTTGGTGACAATGGATATCTATGGAAAAATCAGTGTCCTCCATTTCCATTTGATCAGGAGGTGGCAGGTTGTTGAGGGATGGAAACACTGGTTCTCTGACCACAGTATTTGTAACTGCTTGATGAGCCTTCACTTTTCCTTTTCCTTTTCAATCAGGTACAGGCCCATGTTGTTCACACTGTTCCTGTCATTGCTAGAAATACTCTCTCAGGCCTTGAGGTGGACCACCATGCCTCCTGTGGTTATGCTGACCTCTAGAGGGTCTGGCTGCAGGTTGTTGAGGCTGGTGTTGGTGGCCTTGCTGGCCTCTCCATCTGTTTCCAGATGGGGGTCTGCCTTGGATGACATTCATCCTATATATCTGAGAGGAAGGTCCCACTTGGACTTTAGAGATGCAGGAGAAAAGGGGGTGAAGTTTTGAGTGGCAAATATCAACTTCTCTTAGTACTGCCTGTTGTATCTCTGTGATGATGAAGTTTTGTGCAGAGATGGTGTGGATAATGGTGGATTGAAGGGGATTGAAATCATCTGGGAGCTGTGCAAGGAGTATCATAGCTTTTAATGATTTGGGAAGCTGTAACCTAGAAATGAAAGCACTACCAAAATGCTGTAGCAAAGTGGTAATGTCCTCAGCAATATGGTTATGCCAGATCCTAGTGCATAAAGCTTTGTTCAGATAAAAGAACTGCCCAGAGATGCCTTTCAAAGCAAAGCAATTCAAGAGTAACATCCAAAAGGTGTAGGTCATACTCCTTGAGTGAGTGACTAGTGCTTCCACCATTCTGCCTTGGAAAGTACTCCATGTAGTGGAAGTGGAGGTGACAAGGACATCATTGACCATGATGGTCAGAAATCCCAGCATCTTCTGATCAACAGCTTTCCAAACATCCTCATTACTAACACCTTGTGTTGTTGCCCATGTTTCATCAAGAAAAGCTTTAGCACCACATGCTATAAAAGTAGAGTGGACATGAGCTGACCAAACCAGGTAATTTTCCAGGCCTTTGAGGATGGAGATATGCAAGAGGATCAAGCCTTTGATCTTGAGGTGAGATGCATTGGAGATTATGGTAGCCATTTCTAGAGACAAATTTCATTAGTCAACTTTATTAGACAAGGGCATACCTCCTTCTATGGTCAAAGAGTCTCCAACTTAGTTACCAATCACTCATTTCAAAATAAAGTCCATTGTATTGGTACATATGGATCCTTCTCTATCAGTTTTTTCCTTGGATCACTGCTTGTCTCCTGGTCCTTGGCCTGTTAAGGTGACCCATTAGGGCATCCAGGTAGATCTGCCATTCCAATTCATGTTCAGCAGCAAGATACTGCTATAAACTTCACTTTTTGGGTGAGTAGTTATGATGAGGGACTGCAATTGCACTTGTCCCAGGGAATCCTGTGTGTAGGATAACCAGGTAAGTAGAGAATGGATAGAATGGGAGTGGTCCTGGACATTTCCAGGACAGTTGTTGTAGTCTGGTCAGTAGTCTAGAGCATGAGAAACCAGACTATCAGACTATCAGTAGTGATAGGAAAGCAGTGGATGGTAAGAGGAGCATTGGAGAATGGTGGAGATGTGCATGTGGTGGTCAGTAGATGGTAAACAGTGATGGTGAGATAGTAAAATGTATATTCTTCCTTGTCAGGAATGGTTGACAGGGATTTTATAGTCCTCAGGAATATCCAGAGGACTGTCTAGTATGTATGTAAGGTTTAAATAAGTGGTAACTACAAATTCCAAATGATGAAACAAGTTGTAAAATGTTAAACAAAGTGCAAGAAAAACTGGATCTGGACTGGACTAAACATACCAGACTTGGACTTACTGACTCAGACCCAGACTATGCAGATGACCTTCCAGACTATTGATGATGCAGGATGACAATGGAACACAGTCATGGAATATTGCAAAAACTAGGGATACAGATCCAGAGTGGTCTGGAGCTCCATACTGCTCTTACAACCATGCCATGTGGCAGGTGACAGGATCTCTCCTCCAGTGTCTGCATTGCTCAGCATCAAAATGCCAGTTTCAGAAGCACTGAGAGGGAGCAGGTGGATTTCAGTATCTATGGAGACAAAACCAAGACATAAGAGGGTACTCCCAGTTAGGTTCTAACAAGTCCAAGAAAAGATTATGTGGACAAGAATCTGGATCATAATAGTGAGGATATTCACACATATGGATTGGAGAAAAAAAGTCTCAATGCAGTACCTTATATCCCTGGAAATGAACAAGAGCATCTGGCATATCATGATAAGTTTCAAAAAGAAAAGCCCATATGGTGCCTGAATATGTAGAAAAAAGAGTCTCATCCATAGGAAAAATAAAAGAACAAGGAAGTTTGGTCTCATTGAGGGTATTAGCCTTGATGGAAGTGATTCTAAAGGAGATCACAACCCAATTGAAATTTGGGTCTTTTACCTGCAGCATGACTTTAGTCTGCTGCAGGAAGGGTACTTCCTGATCCTTAACATCATCACCATGAATTGGTGCAAGATTGGTATGGTCTTCAGGGATAGAGTGGACATTCAGGAATTCAGTGAGTCAAGGGATATTATCTATAGAAACTGGTACAATGTCTAAAGACTTGTACCACTTGACTTGTTCAAAACTATCCTGAATGTTGAAAGCATTAGGCACATTCCTCCAATTCCAGAGTTGTTGGCCATAAAGGTTCTCCATTAAGAGAATTGTGAGGGGAAGTATAGGAGGGCAGTGAAGATGGAAGAGGTTCAGGTGGATGAACAGGGGAAGTTGCTAAGAATGAAACTTGAGACTCTTCTTCAATAGGGATCAGACCTGGAGGGATTTGTATAGCAGTAGAGCCATTGAACTGTTTGTCTGTGAAAATAAAAGAAAAACTACTTTGTCACAACTCACAGTGCAGTCTCTGGATTCTGAAACAGTGCTCACCTTCTTCTAGATGGCATTCACACTCAGGACAAATTGCATGGAAGTGAAGGCCCAGTTGATTGCGATATTCCAAGCAGTTATGAACTCTTCCTTCTGGAGGGCAAATGCATGTCCAATAGATACAACCTCCTTATAGAATAGAAATGACTGGAGAATGCTCATGGATCATCTCTGGATGATACTGGGCAGGGGGTGATGGTGGAGTTGGGTTGGATGGTCTCACTATAGAAGGCAATGGAGCAGTGGATGTGTCATAGACCTGTTCAGTTGCAGGTACTTTGAAAAGGGCAAACTGAAGAATATAGTTTCCATGATCAGCTGACATGTATGCTCCAATAAATGTAAAAGAACCATTCATAACCAAGAAGGAATAGGCTATGTGAGCTGTTAAGAAGACATAGAAATTGTTAATGGCAAGGGTAGGGGTGGAGAAGACAAGAGATTGAAAAATCCCTTGAAGGCAGCAAATAACTTTAAGAAACAGCTACACTAGCCTAAACTCCATAACTTGAGCTATTGAGATCTGGGTATTCTATTCCATTTTCATTCACATCCTAGACCCAGACTCTAGACTGTCTATGACATCAGACTATTACACTATCACATTTGACTCATAGCATACATCATAAATAGGAGATCTATTTGCCATTGGCAGATAAGGCTGTTACTTATCTTTAGTCATTACAGCTTATTTCTTCTTATCTCCTTATCACTTATCTTTTTATCTCTTTATAGATAGAGTACATACATGAACAAACAATCTAGTAGTATATATAAGAGAGCTTGAGTATTTTGCTTTCAAGGTTAACAAGTTATCTTGCCTCCTGCACTTCAAGTATCCTCAGTGCCCACTACTTCACATCACTACACACCTACTCCACTTGTAAGTTCTCTACAAGACTCCTACTTCCTCTACTGCTCCTTCCTTTTTCATTGAGCATGCCCTTGACTAGCCACCAAGGAGATAAAGAGACTAGCACATCTTTTTATGAGCACTAGGGGAGACTGGGAAGATATCAAAGATATATCTGGCCCTAATGGTGCTTAAGGCTCATAACCTAAAGAGATGCACTAGTCTCTTTGTCTCCTTGGTGGCTAGCCAAGGGTACACTTGATAAAGGAGAGTGGTAGAGGAAGTGAGAGTCTTGTAGAGAACTTACAAGTGGAGTAGGCAAGTAGCAATGTGAAGTAGTAGGCACTTGGAGTGCAGGAGACAAGATAACTTGTTAACCTAGAGAGCAAGATACTTGAGCTCTCTTATATACACTACTGGACTGTTTGTCCATGTATGTACTCTATCTATAAAGAGATAGGATGATGAGTGATAAGGAGATAAGAATGAGTAAGCTATAATGACTAGAGATAAGCCAAAGCTTTATCTGCCAATGGCAAATAGATCTCCTATCTATGATATATGCTATGAGTCAAATGTGATAGTGTAATAGTCTGATGTCATGGACAGTCTAGAGTCTGGGCCTAGAATATGAATGAAAATGGAGTAGAATGCCCAGATCTCAATATGTAGTAACAAGATCCTTATCCAACTTGAGGTGCTCAGACTGTCAATGGGTGGAGGTCCACAGATTCTCTACCATGGCTGTGATGTGATGCCATTGGGGTCAGAAATTGTCACTGATCTCTTCAGAATAGGCATGAACAGCCACACACACTGTGCAGGCCAGCAAAAGGTCATTCTGAAGGGTATAGTTGCTGTTGTTGGGAAGTACCACAGGAAGGAACACATGAGTAAGGACATAATTCAACACAGAGCCTGAGAGATTTTTGGTGAAAACAAATGAGGTTATGGTGGGCATTGGATTTCAAGCTCAAGTTAAAAACAACTTGGCTTGGTTCTGATGACTGAGAAGAACTAGGGAGATGGGATCCCACATGCTCTCAGGCTGATTTGTGTGAGGCTGTGCTTGTCAAATGGTTACAGTGCTAAGTACTGGGTTCTGATGCTTGTCTTTTATATGCCTAGATGGTACCGATACACAAAAGTCTAGACTGTTTATCCAGACATTTCACAGAGAGTTGATGGACTCATTGCCAACATACAAACCACACTTTCACATGCCTGGGCCTGTCACACAATGGTTACACATTGTCCTGGTCATTTATGCCCCACCTGGACAATTGGAAAGCACAGGAAAGATGGCTGCACCCACTCTATCTTGAGACATCTCTGGGTGAGCCTGATCGGTTGTAGATATAGTTGGCTTCAAAAGCTGACAGTTGGCAATATCATACACTGGCAACAATAGAATTTTCCTATAGGAACTGTATGCCAGAGAATGGAAATGTCCAGTAGAGTGAGGAAAACCATTAGAAGACACACCAGTAAGGAAATGTCCATGTGCATGTATGGACTATACACTAATCGTTATAGAATTGGTACCATGAAGAGGTCGAATGAACTCAGAATGAAATGGCTCAAACAGGGGGTGTCATATAATATATTATGAAGTAATGCTTCATAGGACATGGCACTGGTAGTCTCAGTGAGTACCACCAAGTGAATATCTAAAAGCAATGTAGTAGGTACAAACAATGTTGGTCTTCCAATGATTCAGATATTGTTCAAGTTTGGATGCTGCATTTTGTTCAATGCTGTAAATTGTCCAGCAACATATGCATGACGAAAAGACAACAAGAGGATATACCCTAAGTGAGAAATCATCAACCAACATGTCTAGTATGTGTGATGATGGATCACTTGTCAAGGAATACATGAGGGCGGACCTTACAGATCAGATCGATGTTATCAGCAGCAAGCAGTACAGCTATGTCCTCACAAACTTCTTGAGAGTTGCCATAACTTGAAGAAGAACAAGTTGTTGGAGACTCAACATTGACAAAAGTACTACAGTCAACTCCCTCATAACACATACCTCATATAATCCATACTCCCTTATAACACATAGCTTTGTTGGTTTCCCAAGTTGGTTTGCAGGGCATAATCCATAACTCTCAGATAACACATAACCCATATCAAGTCTCAATGTTCAAAACCCATACCTGTGTTTACATAATGGGAATAAACTACCAGATAGAGTAATTTCCATGGGAATGCTATCTACTTTTGGCAACAGTGAACCAAAATACTGACTCACTCCCTGTCCTCCAACATTCAAACCACATGGATATCACAGAGTTGCTCAACCCCACAGTGGAGTCAAGCCATGTTTACGATGCAAGTGATGAAGATATTTTTGAGGTGGTGATGGATGTAAGGAACAGTGAGGAGGTCAGCGATGGGAATAAGGACTGTGATGAACTTGTTGAACCATCTCCAACACAGAAGAATGCACTCCAAACAATGTTGCTCTTGTGCAAATACAGCAATGAGATAGATGATCCACTTGCATGCAAGTTCAAGGCTGTATTGGGTGCATTTGGGCACATGATGAGAGTCCATAAGACAAAGAGTTTGAAGGATATGAAGTTGACTAGTTATTTTACTTGTAAATAGCATCATACACTACTAGAGAAGCACCATACTATGGTATAATAAGAGTTACACAAGTTTCAGTTCTGTAAGGGTCAATCTCCCTAACAACCCATACTCTCTCATAATACATACCTTTTGGCCTTTCCTGAGGGGTATGTGTTATGAGGGAGTTGACTGTAGTAGCTCTGAGCTGTGGTCTTGTTGAGGCAAGTATGTCTTGGTTTTGAACTTTTAGATCTAAACCTAAATCCAAAGCATGTCCCTTGGTTGCCCTCACTGTATCAAATCATCTTGCCATCTCGAAACTTCTTGTTCTGCAGGCATCATCAGCAACCTTACCTTATATCTAAATGTCATGTCTACTGCATCAGAAAAGCATGGGGTATTCTCAATACTGCCCGGAATGACCTTACCCAACCCCCCACATGTCTGGCAAAACCAAAGAAGATAAGAAGCAGGAACTGGAGATCAAACTAGATAAACAGGCTCGGGAGCACAGCATGAAGCTCTTCAAACTTAAGCTTGAATCCAAAGATAGACTTGCACCACAGAGAGAGGACTGAAAAATACATTGCAGATGAAAAGACGAAACTTGTTCAGGCATACTGCAAGACAATAGACAATGAGCTCAAGGCCTAGACAGAACCATTGAATGAGTAATGGGTGATTCAAACATGCTCTTTCCTTTTAGCCATAACCTCAAGCTTGGTCACATCTGCTTAGCTTCAATGGAGTGATTGTCACACAAGGCATTGAGCTCCAATGATGGATCCATGAAGCCAAGATAAAGGTCAAAGGATGGCGTGATGAGAAGTTGCAATGGATTCAGATGTTCCAAATGTCTTGCACTCAATAATTCATCCTATCTCAATGAGAACATCTGTATGCACAGTATGTGGGCTGTGCCATATGCCTTGCAAATTGTGACTGACATGCTGGAACACAAGCTCTTCTGCAAGGACCTTCATGTCATTATGTCTCTGACACATAGCTGTTGCCAAGGGTATGAAGGTGTGCCTCCTGCCCTTACCTTCTCAAATACTCAGATATCTCCAGCATCAACATGAATCTGATGTCATATCTTGCAATGTAGTTTATGATATTGGTTTCACATCCTCATCCCAGTCCTAGAGGTATGGGCTAATGCCTTGGTCTGTCAGGCATGTTGAGCATGCTGTCTCATGCAGAATCTATGTGAATGAGGGTGGTTTGAATAGTGTTGGAATATGACTATTATCCATTAACACAAACACAAGCAAACACTAGCCTAGCCCCATGCTGAACAAGAGTTCTCGGATTATATATCTGAGATAATTTATAATTTGTAGGCATAGTATATACAGTCGACCTGTATCTGGAGGCAGATAATTAAGTCCTTGGTCCCACACCCTCACAAAGGGCTCACCATGGTCTGAGTAAGGTCACTCTATGCATCCTTAATCTCTAAGAGGTTATGAGCCCCATGCTCTGACCTACTCAACCTGATGACAACTCTTATCTATGATGAACTTGCAATCCCTTGTCACACCCCAAACCACCTTGGCCACTAGGCTGACACATGGTCCGGCAAGTGGCCAGACATTTTATTTCTCCAGGAATTTGGTTGTCCTGTTTGGATTCTCAATCAGGACTTGAATCCATCTAAGTTGGATCCACAGGCACAGAAATTTACCTTTGTTGGCTATGAGGATGGTCTGAAGGCTGTGAGATATTATGATAGCCTTAAGCAGACTGTGAAGGTCAGTCATGAGTACCACTGGCTGCTTGCTGTGGTACCACCTCTGCCTGAGCATCAGTTTGGGGGAGAGCCTGATGGAGGACTGAGCAAACCTCTGTCTGGGCCATCTGGACCATCTGAATCATCAAAGCTAATGGGAATCAAATGGAAACTGACCAATGAAGCTGAAATGAGAGTTAGTAAGCATCCACAGGGTGATGGAATGGATCTACCTTCATCCACAATGCCTGACACAAGTCAGCATGACAATAATGAGTGTCAGATGGGTGAGACAATGGGCATACCTTCATCCAACACACCTGATTGGATGCAACACAATGGGAATGTGACTGACAATGATAATGTATGTCCAGCATCGAAATTGGGGGATCAGGATAAAGACGATATACCTGGCCCAATCCAAATTGATGAAGATGACAACAGTATTGATGATGACCCTGATCACAAGCAATCAGCATCATTGGCAGCCATAACCATCTATACTGCATTTACTGAGACAAATATGAATGGCAAAGATCCAAAAACACTTAAAGAAGCAATGTGCTCACCTGAGTGGCCTGAATGGGAAAAAGCCATCCAGACCAAGCTTGAAATGCTGTGACACATGGGTACTTGGGAGTTAGTGGACCCTCCCAAGGATAGAAAACCTATATCTAACAAATGGGTCTTTGTCAGAAAATATGATAAAGATGGAACCCTACAAAAGTATAAGGCCTGTTTAGTGGCCCGAGGATTCAGCCAAATACCTGGTATGGATTATAATGGGACATTCTCATCTGTGGTACACCTTGAGACCATCTGTGCAATATTGGTGCTAGCTGTGGCTGAGAACTGGGAGATCCAGCAAATGGATGTAAAAGGGGCTTATCTAAATGGTAGGCTAAAAGAGACATTATATATGGATCAACCCAAAGGCTATGATGATGGTACAAGTCAGCTGTGCCACCTGATAAAGACCCTGTACAGACTAAAGCAATCCAGCTAGGAATGGAATGAAGAGCTTGATAGCAAGCTTAGTGGGATAAGATTCAATCATCTCTATACAGATCCATGCATCTATATATGGCAAGATGGGGATTCTATTGAAATTATTATAGTATGGGTCGACGACCTCTTGCTATTTACAAATAGTAAGGAAACAATGGTCAACTTGAAAATGGACCTGGAAGGGTTGTTTGACATAACTGATTTGGGCAAACCAAACAAGCTTGTGGGTTTGGAATTCACTTGGGATCAAGAACAGGGAACATTGACCATTAGGCAAACACAATATATTGAAAGCATGCTTGACCGATATGGTATGCAGCATGCCAACCTAGTCTCAACTTCTCTGGATCCAAATGTCAAACTCAAGCCTCGGGAGCCTAGTGCACAGCCACTTGCCCCATTTAGGAACTATGCATCACTCACAGGATCACTCATGTATGCTACAATTGGGACTTGCCCTGACATTGCATATGCTGTGAATAAACTTTGTTCCTTTAACAGTAATCCAGATTTGATACACTGGAGTGCTGCTAAATGGGTCCGGCACTATCTAAAAGGGACAAAGGACCTGGGCATCACATATACAAGGAATGGTGTAGGTGGTGAATTTTATGGCTATGCTGATGTGAGTTTTGTGAGCAATCATGACTTAACATCAATGAGTGGTGCTGTCTTTGTCCTTAATGGCAGTGCAATTACTTGGACCTCTAAGAAGGAGTTGTCCCAGGCGCTCTCTACTACTGAGGCAGAATTCAACTCAATGGCACATGCTGAACATGACATTCTTTGGCTATGCAATCTCTACCAGGAGATTGGTTATGAGCTGAAGAAGGCCATAATATTGTATGGCGACAATAAGTCAGCAATTGCTATTGTCATGAATGCCCAGTTCCATAAACAGGCAAAGTATTTTGACCTGAAGAACCTCCACATGCAAAAGTCTGTGCAGTTGGGTTGGATCAATCTTGTGTATTGTCATACAAACGAGATGACTGCCGATGTCCTAACTAAAGCACTTCTGCACCCACTACACCTCCTCCATGTAAAAGGGCTTGGCCTCTGCTAGGTTTGAGGGGGAGTGTTGGAATACGACTATTATCCATTAACACAAACACAAGCAAACACTAGCCTGGCCCCATGCCGAACAAGAGTTCTCAGATTATATATCTGAGACAATTTATAATTCATAGGCATAGTATATACAGTCGACCTGTATCTGGGGGCAGATAATTAAGTCCTTGGTTCCGCGCCCTCACAAAGGGCTCACCGTGGTCTGAGTAAGGTCACTCTGCACATCCTTAATCTCTAAGAAATAGCATAGTACAGGATCTCGACCAACTCACTGGTTTTGCAAAGGAACTGGATTAGGCAGATGCAGTGGGGAAGAAGCACAGCTGGCCTTTGAGACGAACTTTCCCAGCTTTGACCTGGCATGGTTTGCTATTCATCTTGGGTGTCAGGTCATCCAAGCAAAATCAATGCTTTGCATCATTGTCTAGATCCACCAATGATACTGATACATGCATACAATCTAGATATTTTACTTAGACCATTCTTCGCCTCATCCATTCATGCATCATGCAACATTGTGACCATTTTCCAGAGCCAGCACTGGTGCCTACTTTATTAATGTCTGCAGCATTACCTTGGGACATGCTCTGTTATATGTATAGTTGACCCCTGACCTTCTCCAATACGACATGGTTCCTCATGTGTGAGAGTGCAAGGATGAGTGTCAGGTGAAGCTGGGCTAAGCACTCCATTTCACACTAGGGTGGGTTCATCGCCAATGGATAATCAGGTGCCCATTAGAGCAAGATTGATACCACGATACCACAATATCGGCCAATGAATAAACATTTCCATGTATTCACGATACATGCCCGGTAGATAGGTAGTCTGGTGGCCAAACTGTGATGAAGTACATACAAGCAAATTGCTATTTAACTACAAAAGAGGTCCGTCAAGGAATGGCAGACCTGACAAGACCACAAAGTCTAAATTATGTATGTAATATAAATGACCGGGTAGTATGTTTCAAAAGAACAGGTATCAGGTCAAGCGAAAGTGCAAGACAATAACATATGCACACATACGTGAAATATAGCAGGCTAGCAAGGAGAGATACTACGTTCAGTCAGGTTAGCTATTGAAGAAGTGGTTGGTTCCGCACCATTGTCCCAAACAGCGGTTGGTAGGCTGGCAGTCCATTGCCCGTGAGCCATTCAATTCGCAAGTGCTTGCGATATCGGGTCTGAATTGTCAATTACATCGGAGTCCACAGCACCCTCCAGTCTCCGCTCAGAAGACCGAGGTGTAGCTGTCGGCGATTTCTTAAAGTCTTCCGCGGTTAGTGTTTGCCCTTGAAGTATTTTGCCCATGTGCGTGTCCATAAATGGCAGTCCTCTCCTTCGAATATTAAGTAGTGTCATGATACACGGGAGTGGAGAGTCCACAAAGGTGTTCTCGATGTCTTCGAGAGCACCAGGGATGAACAGGTTGCGCCTCATCGTGGTCGCGGTACCCGTAGGCGCAATTCCAAGGAACTGAGATAAGCGAAGGTATGAGTTGTAGTCCCTGAGATAGAGTTGTCCGGCGAAGATATTGAGCTGGTCGATCAGATCCCACGGCGGTCTCCAGTCATCAGGAAGGGGGGGAATGACATAAAATTTGAGGTCATCGGATGGCTTCATTTGCTCTGTCGTGCGGGGTAGATAGACATGCAAGTGAACATGGTTGCTAGTCCTGATCGCTGGCATCAAGCGATCGGCTTCGAATGGGCTCAGAAGGACGAGCACGCGATCACGACCCTTGAAACCAGAAAGGACCCATTGGACTGGACGTAAGTATTGATCCAGCCTCCCCCGAGTGGACTCAGGTTTGATCGTCCTGCAAAAGTCCTCTGTGGCCAATATAAACGGGCTCCAAACCTGTACTTCCTGAGGGGCAGCAGAACTCGACCCGAGGCTCGTGAAGACAGGGCGAAAAGCGGTGCTAGTGAGTGAAGAAGGGAGGAAACCGGTCGTTACGAAGGCTACCACATCTGGATGTAGCGAATGTTCCGCAGGTTCTGCCCTTGGTGCCAGCTCCACTTCTCGCTCACGCTCAAGCTGGCGCAAGACCTGTCTCTCTTGTTCCTCATCCAAAGAGACTATATGAGAGGATGAACTAACGCCCCCCAAGTATGTGCAGCGATTCCGGATGTCCGAATCCGTCACGGCTTTGACATAGCCAGTGTTTTGTGTTTCGCACGGTGAATAGAGGTCGGCTAGCGACTTATATTCCGGTTGGATCCATGCCTTTGCCATTTTCTCTGGCGAGAGTTCGCTTCTACAGTGACGGGTCCATGCCTCGTATCTGGATATATGATCCATCCCTTGTTGCGCCCAGTGATAAGCACGTCGTTGAATATCGGTCAAGGTCTCGCGAATGGTCCAACATAATATGTCGGCGGTAGTCACGAGGTCCTTATCTTCTTTGCCAGCTACGAAACGAATGTTCCGATCTACCTCGGGTGGGGCGAAGAACATGACAGAATGGCCATGGCCGAGCTTTCGCATCCGCATACAACCTGAAAACAGCAAACTGTGAGATTCATCAATTGAACCGCAGCGTCAAAACAAACCTTGCACTAGCTGGTCTTTCGTAATCTTTGGTCCCAACGTAACTGCAGCACGGAACCCATTTGGGAATTTAATGTCAGTACCCCTCGTGTGCGCATGGTCCAGATACGCAACACAACGGTCCAGCTGCTGGCGGAGCGGCGATGACATCAGTGGAAGCGTAGTGCCGTTTTTGGTGAGTACCATCAGCTCATCATACTTGTTGAAATAGATAGCGCCAGCAACATCAGAGGTGAGGCGTAGCCAAGCTTCGGCCACTTCTTGATTAGATAAATCCAGTATCTGTGCACCAACATCAAGCATGACACGTATTTTGGGCATTTGCGTGACTACTATTTCGAGGAGTTCTTGTGTTGTGCGTCGTCCCCCCCTCTCTTCACCAATCGACAGGTAGGAATTGTTGTCGAAGTGAAGGAGGCAGGCGAGAACTGTTGCAGTGGTCCCCTGTTGATGGTCGAGATCGTAATGAGAAATTGTCATGGGTAACAAATGTCTACCATCGGCAGTGCCCGAGAAACCTAGGACTTGATCTGAGCCGGATCAACCATACTTGAGGGCTGTATGCTCCACTCACCAGTTATAGGACGTTCGCGCTTCTCAGCGAGATCCCAGCTATTTCCGGAGAGTTTCCAGGAGAATTCCCTCGCTTCCTTTGGGAACACAACTCTTGAAAGATAGAAATCTATCGCTCCTTGATTCCGACTAAAAAGTGGGAACAGATACTTATCCCATTGTTCCGATGACTGGAGGTTGATGACGCCAAGTTCTTCAAGTGTGCCTGGTACAGAGTCATGTCCACAATCTTCAACCCACGTCGCGAATTCAGAGGCCGCATTGTCTTCATCCAGTAGCATTTCGAAAGCAGCCTTCAACTCCTGCTCGTTGAGACCAGAATAATAGTAAGTTAGACAAGTGAGCAAGATTGTAATATCTGGGTGTGCAAACTGGGTATCAGGATCGGGTACATCCTTTGCTCGGTAGGGGACTGCAAGCTGCCGATCCTGGAATGTTGTGTTCTGCGGTGAACGGCCATAATGCACACGCCATCTCCGCTCTACAAAAGCGAACAAGAGGATGTTGAAAGCCAGTAGACCGCGGAGAAGTAGCAGTCCTTCCCAAAGACCGTGACGCTGGGATTGTTGAACATAATCCTGCACCTTCTTGATCTCCTCTGGACTGACATGTTCGCAAGATATGAAGTTACGGACCGCGAGTTGCAGCGCTGGGTCAGCATAAGGAAACCTGAAATTGCAAACACGTCCTGCCATCACATCTTCTACGACCAAGGACGCTAAGCGTGGAGCGGCATCCGAGCCTTGCAGAATGTGAATGTGTGGAAAGGACCCAGGTGGGCCATGTTCATACTCTATTGAATCGGGAACATCGTGTGCAAGGGAGGACACATGTTTCCTGACGAGCCTGAGAACTTGTTGAGTAATCCTCCATCGGTCAGGGTATCCATCCATATGTTCCTGAAGGCCGATTGCGTAGATCAGTTGCCAGCGGGTATGAAGGATCTCATCACTCTCGTCCAGTATGTCTCGAGCATAAGAATGAAGCCACTGCTGAAGTTCCAATGATTTTGGCACAATGTCCGGTTTAGATGGAGAATGATTTTGGTCGAGGCGGTTAGACGAGCTGCCAAACGACCGACAAAGGTTTGCTATGTAGCTGCCCTTGGTCAACTGATTCCAAACATTAGCTAAACTCAGACAAACTTGTACAGCTGTCGGAATGCTCACATGTTTGATTGACATGAATGAGATATTACGCTCGTGGATTGATTTCGAATTCTTCACTAGCCTTTCAGCGACACTTTCAATGTATCCAGAGATTTGCTGCTCCACACTGGCCAGCTTGAGTGACAAGACATGCTCAGGCTGGGCGATCAGAATTCCGCGATCATTCATGCACCGAGTCATTTGCTCATATACATCATTCAATTTCATTCCATGATCCTCGTGTCCTCCTTGGCTGCGATAGTAGGGTGGGGTGTGATGACTCGGATTTCCCCTAGAGAACGGGAGGTAATATATTTTCCGGTTTGCAAGACCGCCGAGGCATCCGACCAATGTATCGAACGTCTGGGCAGCAAGTGTTTTAGGGACAATGACCCGGACGAGCTGATGGCTGTTAGCGAGCACGGCAGCAGATATGGGGATTATCACGGATGATTTCCCTTCACCCATGTTCACTTGCATCACCGTATTTTTTCTCGATTGTGGAGAAATGATCTCCTTTGCGATTTCGGCTTGAACACTGCGAATGCGGAAGTTTCCTTGTATCTGTCATGAAAGAATAAAACTCAGTACAGATATATACTCAGTCATGAGTGAAGATACCAGCCTGGATTAACAACCAATCAGGGTATATCTCCGCACACCATTCGTTACATCCTTCATTTTCTAATTCTTTGTGGAATTCCTCTTCAAGGCCATCCAGAGCAAATCGAAGCAGTCTCCTAGCATGCTGAAGGTCTAATAAAAGTAAAGCCAGTGCAACCAGACATATCTTCCAATTCCCCGGAAGCTTGATGGATGAGGTGGACGCAAGGCATCGCAACAAGGTATCCGCAGTAATTCGTGGCCATTGTCCAGATCGATCTAGTGCTCGTTCAAGCAGCACTGGGCTTGGACCCAGACGCTGCTTCAGAATATCCAAACCCTTGTGGTATCTGACTCTACACTGTGCAAAACGTTTCTTGAGGTCTTCGATGAGTGGGTTCCCGATCAATTCATATTCAATGTAGGACTCTTTGCGAACATATTCTGCACTGACATGAAGGCGAGAAATATATTCGTGTTGAAAGGATGGCTTGGTTTGCATCCGAAGCGGCGTGAACAACTGACGGAATGTAGAAGTGTCGACCGGTGAGT
Source organism: Boletus austroedulis (assembly GCA_038089435.1). Taxonomy (NCBI): domain Eukaryota; kingdom Fungi; phylum Basidiomycota; class Agaricomycetes; order Boletales; family Boletaceae; genus Boletus; species Boletus austroedulis. The sequence continues at coordinate 5,565 of JBBPKX010000089.1, read as the reverse complement.
CACGGTTGCGAACGCGACTGGTAGAAAGTGGAACAGGATCGCTGAAGGAGCGGGGTGGTAAATCTGGAGGGATTCGGGTGTGAAATAGCTGATCAAGCGTGATCTGCCACTGTATATGCTCAAACGTGTATCGTGGAGGCGTAACTGAATGGAGAAGAGATGACGGCTGGGGCTCTAGGGACACTCCTGGGTCCTTGCTGAGTGATTGATTCCCGAACGCTGTGTGCAATGAGAGAAATGCAACTTGAGGGCACGGAGAGCAGTATGCCAATGCAGGGAGTAGGAATAATGGTCCAAATTGTTGACAGGGTTTTTTGTATTCCTGCAGGACCTCTTGCGCCCTAATTGCAGTTACTTGTGGGAGGTCAGGGCTACATTGTGCTTGTGATGATGACGACAATAATAATGACGACCCTGCTCGTGTCATGTCATCCAGTGCTGAGCCCCAGATCTCTGCCCATCTCTGCAATGCGCCAATTACTGGCATATCAATGTGCCTGTTGTGAACAGTAGATGCTGCTATATATACAATATCAATATCTTCACACTCCACATCCGAATATACATTATCCTTGTTGATTGAGTGCGCACCTGAACTATCGGCAGTGATGTTCGATGGAGATACTAGGTATGCACCTCGGCTTGCACCACGTTTCAGCCATGTGAGAGTGTTTTCTTCCTCTGATCCATACTGCCTCTCACATGAATTGAGTGCAAAAACTGTGTGGGGATGCCAAGGACAGTTGAAAATGTCATCAGCATGTATGCAGTAACTGGAATCAACACCTAAATCCCAACCCGGACTTGACTGACCCCCTGCTGATTGCAAGCAACACAGTGCTTCTTGTGTGCCCGTTCTACCTGTCAGTGGGTCAGGCCTCCAGTCAATGCTGGTCAGCTCGTGTAGGCCGGCAAGATACAGTCTGCTTCTTAGGCTAGCATTCTCTGTCAAACAACCCAATTCATCGTCCACTTTGAAGGCACGGTATTGGACTGGTTTGAGAATATTTTCCGAATTAGAGATCGGATCATTGTATGCATCCAGGAGTCCACAGGGTACAATGACACATCTGGGGGCGAATCCCTCAACCAATACCTTCGACCGGAGGACAAGCCGGTTTGCTAGACCAAAGAGAGTACCTGCACATTGATCCTTGTCGTAAACCATTTCTTTGAAGTCGTGAGACTCGAGATCTCCATCTTTGTTAACAAAAAAGGACAGGCCATAGCGAGGTAAAGCGACAGTCAACTGTGGTGCTGGCGAAGAATCACCAGATGATGCAGTTACAATGAGATTTCCAGGAAGCTCTAAGCACCCCAAGCGAGTCGACATCATTTCCCATGTTTGGCTCTGAGTATCCACAAGTAACTCATGGCCTTTGTACATGCGATACCCGCCAGGTACACAGGTGACTGTCCAGTTCTCTGGAGAGGCCTTCCAGAGGCTTTCCAGAGGCCGTATCTCAATGGTGGATGTAGAGGTATCAAGCCAGTGGACATGACCCTCAACAAGGATTGTAGGAAGATCTCCTTTCAGTTTTTCACAGGGGATTAGCTCGAAGATGTTATCCGAATCTTTTGATCGTGCTTGGATCACCAAGTCTTCATCCCGTAAGGAAAAGTGCACCTGCGATCATTCAAGCCCAGTCGATATCGGATAGAACTAGAACACTTACATAATGTTCGAAAACCATGCCCAAGGTGGCAAAATCCATCTGTGGGAGGTCGGATGGAATGACAACAAGTGATTCCTGTAAGTGTACTCAGTAATTTATTTGAATGTTGGACACCATGATGTGTACATACACCTTCGAAGATTCGTAGGTATACTGGGTGATCCCGAATCTCTGGCGGCAATCCACCTAGTGGCTGACCATCGACCAGGAGTGACCCATCAAGCAAGCCTAAATGCACTGTCTGTGAGTGTCCATTTCCAACTCTGGCAGTTCGGCATGTAAGCCAGTGAGAATTTCCGTCCAGGAGTGGTTCCCATTGATAGTCACCTGGTCGATAGCCAGGCCAAATGTTGCGAACTGCAAGGTCAATACCTCGATTTGAGGCATCTTCTAGGATAGCGTCCCTCAAAACCACCTCAAGAGCAGGAGCAAGACGCCGGTCCCGCTCAACGATAATGTGCGAATACTCAGAGTCCACTGAAGAATCAAGATTAATGGACTGAAGTTCGTCTACGTATCTGGAGAGTGGACGTACATGATGCAGGGTTGGCAGGGCTGATCGCATGAATGAAGATGCCACAAGAAAGCAGGGCCTCGATATCCTCCGCAGAAAAGACAACCTTGCGTAATGTGGCAAGATCCAAGTCACATGTGCTCCGACAAGTGGCAGCCATGTCCAGCAGGAGCATTTGACGCTGGTGATTCGTAGGATCTTGGAGGAGGTTATAAGATAACTCCTTCACCCATGCAAAGGTCTTCTTGCGCACATTCCGGAGAAGTCGAATTGCCTGTTCCAAAATGTCTTCACAGGGGTTTGACGCAAGTAAACGAGTGGCTAAGAGTGAAATAGTGTTCATTGCCACCCCGCCAGATAAGTTGGAAGTAAGATCAAGGAATAAGCTCTGTAGTTGATCTAGAAGCGCATGGCAAAAAGTCGATTCTTGGAGTTCATGGTGCCACACCCACTCTCCAGTACTCGAGTCGAGTGGCCCGATTTGAAATGCTGCCTGGGCTAGTAGGTAATGAAAATCGACACGGTGGACGTTCAGAGTTCTGTTCCGCAGCTCCCGCAAGATATTGATCCACTGGAGCGAGCCACCACTGCGCAAGTGTCCAAACGCAATGTACTCATGTAGTGAATAATCATCTGGACAGTCCATTTGAGCAGACAAGATCACGTTGGAACTCCGAGTCGTATCTTGCAGGTACATGCTCATATTATCACGTGAAGCTGACCGGTCGGCTGTGTCCTTGGAACTAAAACTCCAGAGAGGATCATATGCAAAAAGTTCGAACAATTTGTGCCAGTGACTGCTGTGATTACCGGCAAGATTCTGTCGCCATTCACAGAATCCCTGCCATTTATCTGTAATGTTTTCTGGATAGCGCAGTTCGAAGGTGTAGCGTAGCCTTGCACCATGCCTGGACTGTGTACTACCAGAGTAAAAATGGGCGAAATGGAATTGGATTTTGTTGGGTGACCCCCGGCGCAAGTATTCTGCAAGATAGGGTTGCAACTCGGGAATGTCGGAAAGTAGAATGAAGTGACCCTCATCTTTAGATATAGGGTGGATTCCATAAGAGTAAGGATTGAAATGATTCAGAAGGCGAGCAGTAGTAGAACGCCAAATGTGGACAAGGATCGGGCATTGCAGTTCAAATACGACAACTTTGGCGTGTAGTGGATCGGAAGGCAGTATTGGTTTGGAAGTCTTCACGTCACCGTTGTCGATATGCCATTCTGGTAGAGATCCAACACCTGTTCGATCTGGACATGTTTGGTCCGTGGACTCTTTTGCTTCAATATGAGCTTTCAGATACTGCAGATCTGGGGAGCTCTCATAATAACGGATAGGGAAGCTATTTTCTGTGAACTCATCCGAAAGCATGGACCATCCTAGATGCGATCGGGAGTGACGAGAAGAGAGGTGCCGGTATGCACGAGAGAGGCGCTGAAAGTTCATGCCTCTACGAAGGAGTAATTTTTCCAGGAACATCATTGGAATTTCGGGAGAATAATCGAGAAGCATAGGAATCTCCTTCACAACTAGTTGGTCAAGAGCAAGCCACAACTCAAGTGCTGTCAATAAGATGACCGAGCGATGCTCTGGAGTGGCAGTGTAAGAGTATCCGCCCATGTGATGTGCACTCGAAAGGTATTTATCAACCAAGGTTTCGAGCTGTGCACATGCTTGGAACATATCGGCGATACCAGCAACCCAGTCATCAATCCCCTGTTCTACCGACCGTTCGACGTCGCATAGGCAAACATAAGGGTTGGAACGGAACGCTTTCTCAAAGAAAGTCATATCGGAGGACAAGAAATCCTCAAGCGTGCCACGGATATGATCTTTGAAATGAAGTGGGGTACAGTGAGGTCCGCGCGCAGGATATACGAGGATGGATTGGAGATACTCTTGACTATGTGAGAGGGAGAGGTGGGTGTCGCTAATAACGTCAAGCTGGGATGGATTCCAAAGTGGAGACGGGGGTTTGGCAGCTTGTCCATTGGCCCATCTGACTTCGAGGGTATCTTGGAGGCAACCACATGTCCTCAGTGCTACATCAGGGAGCCAGTTGGGTGCAGAGGAGCCAAGCTTGCTCAAACGTCGGAGAATTTTGGCCGAGATTAGGTGGAGGAGATCACTAGATATCTCTGCATTGTTTGCATCTATTGCGAGATTACATATGAAGAAGAGTATGAATGCTTTGTAGACCACACGTCCAGAAGCACTGCGATCGAGGGACGTCTGGATTGCGACTCTGATCAGGAGCCAAAGAGGAGCGCGGCGCCATCCTGTAGGGCCGTCGGTATACCGGCTGACTTCATCGCGAACACGTTTGGTGATGCGGGGGCTCCCAGAAATACTACCGACTGCTCTCAAAATTCCAGTGAGAAGCGCGGTGATGTATTGTGATGGAGCAGGCGCAAGGTCCGGAGACGTGTCAATCTTGTGAGGGTGGGCGATGAAATTCGCCAGCTCAGATCGAAAGTTCCGGTCGTCTAATATCATACTAGGCACTTCGACAGCAGGCCCAGGATAAGAGCAAACCAGACTATTCTCCGTTTCTTCCACGGCGTCTCTGCTTGGAGACACCTCGAATGACTCGTACAGCATGCAACTGTCCTGCCTCCTGAAGATGACGGCGGCATTCTGAGTGCGGAGGTGCAACGCAAGGATGTCTACATATGCTATCAGTATTAGATCGACAGATGAGATGGGTATATACCCCCAGTCTTCATCCCATCTAGCTGGGAGATGATATGGTCCTTGTCCAAGCGCTCAGACAGGACGCCGGCTTGCAAGTTTTCTAGCATGTCTGTGATGCGGAGCCATTGAGGGCGGAGGTTGTCGTCAATATTTTCTAGATAAGCACGAGCGACAGTGCACACTGCGCGAGCTAGCGCGTAGTCGTTCTGAGAGGTGTGGTCACTCTTATCAGGGAGTACCACAGGAAAGAACACATGAGTGATGGCATAATTCAAAGCGGAGGGATTCTCGGTGAAGACAGAAGCTGTTATTGAAGTAGTCATTGGGGTTGGGATTTCGACTAGGGAATGGGTTGAGCTTGATTCCCTGGGATCCCTGGGAGGTGGGTATCGTAGCTAGCGAACGTGCTTAGACCTATTTGTATAGCCAAATCCGGCAACCACAAAATCCCCCGTGGCCAGGGCACTACAACCCGCTTGGAAGTGGTAATAGTATCGATACGCAAATCCATTCTACCCAGACTTTTCATGGCCAGTCGACAGACTCATCACAGCGACATCCACACCGCCAACATACAGCGCGCACTCGCACATGACCTGAGCTCGTCGCACGACAGTTTGCACATTGTCCTGGCCGTTTGCGCTCCCTCTGGACACCTTGACGAGGCCAGGAAAGAT
>JBBPKX010000087.1:0-15744 GCA_038089435.1 Boletus austroedulis | reverse complement strand
CTGTTCCCCAAGAAAATGACCCCGGCCATCCACCATACCCTTTCGAGTCTGGAAATAGTCTCCTTGCGCTAACCAAAAGGCACAACGTGAGTTCCACTGGTTCCACCGTCTGGTCCCAGCTAACCTAATTTTCATGCTAGCTGACTATCGCACAAATCGTTCACGACAACGAACGCTATTTCGGCCTCTCTGAGCAGGAAATACATGACAAGGTATGTTGGCAATCGACATCACTGCGACTTTGATCTGATCATCCATTTTAAAGCTCATGCGTATTTGGAGTGTCATGGACAATTGCATTCGCGCTGGAGTGACAGCCACCGAAAAGACACTACCTGGTAGATTGGGGCTGCAGAGACGCGCTCCAATGCTTTACAGACGTCTCATGCGAGGGTCAGTCCTATGGTCCTATGATCCCGTCTCAGATTCGTTCATTCAACATCCTTGTCGCTAAGGTTTTACCCAGGCATCGGGATGCCAGCAGCACAACTCATTGGTCCTGGCTCTTCTCCGACCACCCTTAGTGCTATAGATGCACCCGAAAGTACAGAGGCTACAGAGGAACAGCAAGAGTCTGTCACATTCCCAAACACAAGAACTCGTGCTCCGCACGTAGTTGGATTATTTGATCACCCAGTTCTTCCCATGCCTCCTGTTGGTGTCATTCGCGATTCATTTGTCCGTGCTACTGACATTCTGGGTACAAGCGCAAGACGATGATCCCGGCCGTCGATTTTCTTTCCTGCTATGCTATTGCGGTGAATGAAGTAAATGCTTCTGGAGGGCGCATTGTCACTTCTCCCACCAATGGCGCGGCGGGCGTCATCCCCGCAGTGCTAAAGTACATCGTCGAGTTTGTCAGTGATGACCCCGAAAAGTCCGTCAAGACTTTCCTGTTGACTGCATCGGTTAGTCTGCCCCCTTCGGACCCCAGCACAGTAATAATGTCATTTTACTTTCAGGCCATCGGAATGCTATTCAAACGCGGAAGTACCATCTCTGCTGCCGAGGGTGGTTGTCAGGCCGAAGTCGGGGGTATGCCGTCCTGCACCATCGTTCGATTTAGCATTAACATGTACTGTCGCAGTGGCTTGTTCTATGGCCAGCGCAGGTTTCGCAGCGTGCATGGGCGCTTCTCCCGAGACAGTATTACAGGTGCGCCATGGATTTTATTAGATGGCTCCATGTAGCTAATGCCAGGATTGGTGTAGGCTGCAGAGATTGGTATCGGTATGGTATGTCCTTGGGATTGGAATATGTTTTGATCGATGTGACAGAGCACAACCTTGGTTTAACATGTGATCCAATTGATGGGCTTGTACAGGTCCCCTGTATTGTGTGTATTCAATTTCTCTCTTTGATGACGTTTGACACCCCATTCCAGGAACGTAACAGCTTGGGAGGTTCGGGTAGTTGATTCCATACCCTGTTGACGAGCTAATTCTGTCGTCTTTTGGGCAGCCGTGAAGGCGGTCACCGCCGCACAACTCTCCATGGCCAGTCATGGGATATACCGGGTCACGCTTGACGAAGCGATTGAAGCCATGCGCCTTACGGCTGCGGATATGAGTGTCAAGTACAAAGAAACCAGTCTTTCCGTACGTGTTCATTCTTTATAGTGCAACTTGATCGCTCAAAGTCCATCATGCAGGGTCTTGCCGTAAGTATAAACATCCTACTCGCAATCCAAACCGATCGGATCCTGACGATCAAGCTTAGACGACGGTCAAAATCCCACTGACTGTTCCTGCTTGTTGATCCAACAATCCATACTCCTTTTCTCTAGTTCTAGATAGACTTTGACCCGGTCACTGACTCAGTGGTATAGTTAGATTCCGCGTCCAATTCACGACATTGATCTAGCAATAGACCAGTATTTAGGGTAGACATAGACAGCTATCATATAGTCTTGATTAATTTTAGTGCCCGAGGTATGTCATTTGTGGTCGTGACATGACAAATTCCCAAACTTCGGTCCATGATCACGTGAGGGTAGTTAAATCATATGTACTTTGGAACTTATCCTTACCCTTTCTTTGAACAAAATAATGAAACAACAACAGGCGTCCCAATTACCGGCATCGTCCTCCAAGCATCATCATCCCTATTTTACAGTGTCCGAGGTCGAGTACCTTTCGGAAAAGCAGCGCGGTAAACTTTCTGCTACCCAGGAAGAAAAAGTGAGGCAACAAGCGTGTGGCTTCTTAGAGGTCGTTGGTGCAAAGATTGGCTTGTAAGGGTTTCAACCCTTGGCTTGCACGTCTATTTGACCGCCAATTGCAGTCCTCGGCGTACGATTGCTACCGCTCAAAATCTATATCACCGCTTTCATCTGTTCTTCCCGAGAAAAGATTTCAGCTACTATGTGCGCTCTTCTCGCGGATCTGTAATCCCTCTACTTGACTATAGGATAGGATGCAACTCTTGCTGCGCTGTATGTGTCGACAAAGATGCATGACACTCTGAAGAAGCCACGTGAGATTCTCATGGTTTCTTATGCTGTTCGATTTCCAGAGTTGGCTGCCAAATCAAAGACCCTGGGTGGTGAAGTTGATATGGATCCTACGGTCAGTCTCGGGCTACCCTATCAAGGAATGACATCGATGTCATCCAGACAGTTGAACACGATCGTCAGCGGCTTCTTGCCGTGGAACGCTTGATATTGGAGACGATCTGCTTCAATTTCACTTCCAAGATGCCTTTTCCCTATGTTTTCAAAATAGGGCGAAAATTGGGGGGTAGGTTCTCGAGTTTGTCTCTCGTTTGACATGTTCAATCGTTCTTTTAGCGTCCAAGTTGCTTGTGAAATTCGCATGGCGCCTCACAATTGATTGGTATGTGGCGGTTTCTGTCTCTGTCGCTTTAACGATCTCAACAGCCTCTATGCAGCCACCGAACCCTTGTTCCTATCATGTACCCACCCAATATAGTTGCCTTGGGCTGCCTGTATACTTCTGCTCTGCTCTTGACGTTAGAGACCCCACCGCCGTCTAATCCAGTGGATGAGTCTGCTCAACACATTGTCAGCCTTCTAAAGGAAAAAGCAGAGTGGGAAAAAACCTATATGGCAGAGGCGGAAGACTTGCAAGGTCAGTGTCTTATCTCTCGGCATATTTCTGTCACGCTGATATTGATACTGAATGGAATGAAATACAATAGAGATTGCGCATCTCATCATTGACCTTCTCATCCAGGCGGCGCAAAACACGTCCGCGAATACGTCACCTAGGACGCCTTCTTCGCCGTCCCCACACCCATCTCCGCGAACTCAACATCATTCCTCCATTGTTCCTCCTCTGCCACCACCAGTTCCTTACAAAGCTGATCAACTCATTCATCTAAAAATTGCGATGCGGCAGAATGAATATCCACCTCGACCACCTCGACCACTTGCAGGGTCCGATCCAAGTGAGTTGTACAGTGGGGAACAGGTTGCCCTTCTCGGAAAAAACGAGGGAACCGTCCGATTTTTATTCGGGCCACCCAGTGCGGTGGCCCAGGAAGTATGATGTGGATTTTGTGTAGTTGTAGCAATACACAGGAAACGTGCACCGAATCGCGTGAGTGCTGATTAAGATGTTGCCCAACCGGCAGCAACGTGCAACAACCTCGTTCAAGCCACCATGTCAGTGCCCAAAGAAGATGATGCCGGAGCAAGGCCACTTTCAACTCCCCCCGATCCTTTCCAAAAGGAACAGACCGTGCTGATATTGGTGGGACTGATTGCATCGGGCAAGGTAGACTCGCCACTTTGTTGCATATTGGGAATCGTTAACCTGGATTCCACGACTCTATCAGTCTACCTTTGCGCAGTCTCTTGAAAGCCATTTCCCTAGGTTCCGCCGCTGTAACCAGGACGACCTGGGGAACAGGCAGCAAGTCGAAGAGCTTGCATACCAGACGCTTCGCGAGGGAGGCTCGCCTTGCATCGACCGGACCAATTTTAATGCCACGTATGTCGATCAGACTCATGCAAGCTTATCCATGCACGTTTACTCCCGTCGGAAAGTCAAAGGTCATATTGGAGTGCGATCGCCCGCGCTTTCCCGGGGACTTCTATCAGCATTATTGTCTTTGATACCCCCTATCATGTGAGAATGGACCCTTGGTCAATAAACACGTCTAGAAAACGTTGCTGATGGACCTTTTTCTCATCATTCATTTTTGCAGGTCTGCGCTTCTCGTCTCCAACGGCGTAAGTCCAAAATATTTTTTTTTGTTGTTCCTCTCCCTTCTGACGGGGCGGTAATCTCAACAACACAACAGGTACTTCGCACCCCACAATCAAGGATGCACAACACGGCATGACTGTGTTGAAAAAATTCGCCTCGGACTTTCAGCTGCCGTCAAGTGACGAAGATTATGATCATATCGTCTATCTCCGGTCGGCAGATTACCCGCGCCCGGAATACACGCGTGATGCCATTTTATCGATCCTGGGACGTCTCAAGGCGTCCACTCGGGTTGCCGGGACGCATGTCACACAGCGCAGTATACAGTTCCGCTTTGGACGACCCGGGAGCTTCTCGCGTACCAATCGAGCACGTGGTCCGCGCGGCGGCGGTGGTGGCCATCAGGGTTTTTCGCCCCCACGAGGGACTTTGCACGGTTCTTCTCGGCTCATGGGCAGCAGGGTCGACGGTCCAGATAGCCCTAATTCGAGCACGGGTGCAGGTCACTAATTGGGAGAAATCTGATCATATCAGCGATCAGTAGCTACAGCAAGTGTACCTCCAATGGAAGGCTGAAAGGGCAGGGGCTCGGCAGGGGAACGTCATAATAGTTCCTAAATCGGATCGCTCTGATGTGATGTACCGTCACGTACAGCATGAAATATGCTTACTTATTTTCTGTTCGAATATCACTTCGGTAAACTAGCAAGGAGATTGAAGGGATCAAACACTGAGATTTTATCGTATCACAGAACGGCGAAGACCACATGTCGTTTACAAGGCGAGTCAATTTTTATTTATAATCATGTTGCAAATGCACGTATATGTGCACAAGTAACGGGATGACAGACGCTTTGGTAACACGGTTAAAACTCGCGAGATGCCAAAAGCTAGCGTGCGGCGTCATGGGTCGGATTTTTTAGACTTGTCCTCCGCAGCTAACATTTGCTTTCCTAAAATCTTCGCACTGACCTGGAAGCATCGGTGTGTGGTCAGAGCGGAGAAATGGAACCAGATAAGTATCAGAGACATTCCGGACGTGCATTGCGGCGCGATCGACACCGTTTTCTTGTGAGTGTTTGTAGTACTTCAAGGCCTCCTCAAGCTGGCCGGCTGGCCCATCAGGTGAGATAATTATGGGAACAATAAGGTATCAATTGTATCACGCACTGGCTTCCAGAACCGCGGCGAGATTGAAGGCAATCTCAGGGTCTTCCGGTGAGAGTGAAGCCGCTATGCTGGAAAACAATAGTTAGTGGTCGTATATGGTAGTCGTGAGGGTTACGTGCTGTAAATGATGAAGCGCGAGGTCAGGTCGTGAGACAGGTGATATTATGTATGCGCTGGCGAGGTCTTTCGGGATGCTCATGTCACCAGCGGGAGGTGCCGGAGCAGAGACACGTACTTGTGTGTGCGTCCGCGCTCGTGGGCTGTAACGCGATCGATTCTTTCCAAGCCGAGATGGCGTCATCGAATTCCTCTGAACGAAATGGAGTTTGGCATGTATTTTGAAGCCACAAAGACGGAAATCCGGCGTACTTAGGTGATAATGTGTAACGCCGAGATTGAAGAGTGAGCTAGCGTTGCGTTTGATCTCCACGCTCCGTTTGTAGAGCTCCTTGGCGCCCTGGACATCACCTTGTTCGAGTTTGTGGGTGCCCTCCTCAAGGCACTGCATCGCCTCTACCTCCGCGGGGTCAGAGGCCGTGGAATGCAGCGTTGTTGAGGTAGCCCAGCCTTAGAGGAGATAGTTGGGTGTCCGACCGAAGCGCAGGGCGTGACACGGAAAACTCACGTCTCGGAATTCTGATGGGGTCACTGCACGACGAGACGCGAACGGTGGACCTGGCAGGTGGACATAAATGGACTGTTCGGCTGCGCAGAGAGCTGGATACAATTGTCCGCAGCTGCGATATTGAGAGCGTTGCGAGCACACGGGCAGCTCGAACCGATGTAGCAGTGTGTAGCAGCATGCTAATTGTCTCTACCCAACAACGTTGCCAATTTGGCAAGTACGAACTGACGGGTACAAACACGGAAAATATTTCACACGCTTCATACTCTCGCGCTCTTCCAAAATTTCATCGCTCTCACTTGCGCGTCCACCGACACCTCCTCCCCATGGCCTCTAGAGACCTCCAAAACTTGCCTTCAGGATCACAAGACCCCATGGCTAACCAGAATTACAGTGACGGTCCCTCGGTCGAAACTCCAGTTACCGCAGGCGACCTCCTTTTGGGTGCTTATGACCCCACCAGACTTCACCCTCTTGCCCAGCTCGGGGACCAATTAGACTATCTCGTACTGGATGACGACAAACTGAGTGATATGCCGGGAGCCGGAACTGCCATTCCTTCTCGGGGTTGGAGCGACGATTTGTGCTACGGAACAGGCACTATGTACCTCGGCGGTAAGTCCCTCCCCTCTATCGGCTCTTGAACACGAGTCCTCCACGCGTTTTGTACGTTTAACTCGTGTGGTTTCTCCACGGATCCTTCTCACCTTATCTTAATGTCGCCACATAACCAACTTGGGCTATTCTTATTGTTTTCGACCTGTCACATGCTCATACATGTTTCCGCAAGGCCTCGCCGTAGGAGGTATATGGGGTTTGAATGAAGGCGCACGACGGCCACTAGCCGTGACGAACTCACGTCTTCGGATCAACAGCATCCTTAACTCTGTCACAAGAAGGGGTACCTTCATAGGTAACTCGGCTGGCGTGCTTGGTGGGTTGATGTTTCCCGTCGGCAACGGATGTCACCTGCCATATGGCTAACTGCGTTGTTCACAGCGCTTGTCTACAACGGGATCAACTCTTCGATTGACTCGTTTCGCGGAAGACACGATACGGCCGGTAGTATGGCAGCAGGCGCACTGACGGGTGCGTTATACAAGTCTACAGGTGCGATCGAACCCCGTGGTTGGTTTATGTCTTGCTTATTCCAGCCCGTCAGCTGGAGTTAGGCCCGCCATCGTTGCAGCGACATTAATCTCGGGATTGGCGGGCATCTGGAGCTACGTGAAGAAGAGCGTATGATTAACTCCCTGTATTATGATATACCACCACTATAATATCCTTGGATATACTTCTCGGATTGGTTGCCTCGATGGTAAGCGTCCCAATAGGAATGCGAGTAGAATGAGAGCCATCACTGCAGATGTACGACAATATTCAAAGAAGTTGTCGTATATTGCCTGAATGGATGTCGCCATATCGGTCTTTGGTAGATCTGTCAGACTGTTTGGCATACGGATGTTCTGACACCCCTTGCGTGTCTTCCTTTGACCCCGAGCTCCGCGCCCTGGAAATATGAGTGGGTACATATCATGATCTTTACACACGAACGGATAAATGCCAAGTTCTTACCCAATGCCATTATAACTTGCTCCGGGCAGCGCATAACATCATCTCCTTGCCTCCCCTCCAGGCCGTTCTCTCTTCGTCGCCTATGCCACCATCTTCCCCCGACTGTGTCGTTCGGTCAAGGGGTTCCACATGGGACAAGGCGTTCGCTCAGAATGGTTTAGTATCTTCTCATGACTGCGCAATGTTTCCTACTCATAGCCATCACCGGCACCACAACTCCCTGTCCCATAGCAGCGAGGGAGAATACCTGGTAGGCACCCCCGACGGTCATACACGCCACTGACATCGCAGACCGTGCCCTAGCACATACGCCAAACCCGTCCCATCACGCCCATCACGCCCATTGAGTATACCCCATCGTAAGATCACCGCTTTTTTTGCGGCGATACTCTGGCTAAGCGATCGTGCCAGAAACTACAAGAAGTTGTTTCACGATGCATCAAGTGCAAGCTCCTGTGCCTCCCCTCAATCCAATGCCAGCAGCGATCACTCCCGAACACAGTCACCACCCTCTTCATGGACTCTAGCGTCGCCGTCCGATTCATCCGTACAAGGACAGAGTGGCGTCTGGACCCAAGCCTCCACTGCCAACCGATCCGGTCCGCAACAAAATCAATTGCAAACAAGTCAACTACGAGTCGGGTATTCCTCGTTCCTCCACGACAGTCAAACCAGGTATCTCAACCGTCGTGAAGGGGTGCCCGTAACTCATGCGTGTTGAACACAAGGTCTTATCACCTCGATGTGGTGCAACACCCTCAAAGGACGGCGGAATTCGGATCCGCTAGTTTGTCCCGCCTGCCGTTGGCGCCGCCGATTGTTGTACAGCTCATCGTACGGGATCGGTTTGGGAACGCTATTATCCCGTAAGTGTTGGTCACCCTTGCAGGGTAGTAGGGATCCTGGAGACATATATCCTTTTTTTCTTTCTGCGGCAGTGAGATGGAGCTTCCATTCCTCCTCACGCATCTGTCGTTGTTTTCTGACGATGGAACACGACCGCTGGACATGGGGGCGGCGCCGAATGGGGAGGCGCCTCCACGGCGGCTGCTGTACGGAAACCTAGTGGCTTCACCCCAGAAGCTACGGAATCTACAAGGACAACTAGGACTCTATTTTCTTTTTTCCGACGTAAGTATCCGCTGGCGGGGCCGTTTTCAGCTTGGGGTCTCGTTGTTGCGAATATCACAGTGAGTGAGCTTATGAGCGTGGGTCGTGTTTCGCAAGCTAAAGAATGATTACCCGGTTTCAGGACGGATTCTTCTGGGGCTATGAGTCTTGCATCGCATGGAACGGTGCTTGCACAGGCCAGGACACGACCATTTGATGTTGTTACCCATGAGAATTACGTTGCGCCGGGTAAGGCTCATCAAGCTGATTTGAGGTTAGGCCAACGTTACTGATTGCGACTGCCTGACGGCATGGTGTGCGGGCAGCTACGACACGCTTAACGCAAAGGTTTCTGCAACAAGGTGCACGAATTTAATTTATGCCTTTACGTCCAACGGCCCCTAGACGGTAGAAGGATAGTTTTTGTTGTTGTGCCCGCTAAAAGGATCGATGCGAGGTGGTGGCATCAGACAGTATTGATACGACGTTCGATCTTCTACACTGACTATTTACTGTTTGCTCTGGCAAGTCTGAGGATGAATCAGATCATCGGATATGGATTGGGTAGGTTGAAAATCGTGGGATTGAGGAGTACAAGTGTCGGGAGACCATGACATGCCTGAGAACACGGGCGGGATACCAAGTGGGACAAGGTGAAACCAAGGACGAGGACTCAGACAGGCACGTCGGGACGGGCTGAGCAAACACAGCATGTACATACGGAACAGCGCACGAACTGCGTGTATTCCAGATTAGCAGGCTGCTGCCTTGAGGCTGTGATTAATGTGATTAAAGTCCCTGCTCAGCTGACCCCGCAGCACGTTTGATCGTGGGAAAATAGCGGTAACAAGTGACATTTTAGGGCCGACTCACAGCACGACGACGGGCACGACTGTCCCTGCTTTCTCTTCATCATCACCATCACCAACACCATGGCCAACAAGGACTATTACAACGGTCAGCCGCAATACTACCCTCCTCCTGGTGCGTCATTGTGCCGACCACCGACCACCGCGTTCGTACCGCTGACTAAGTCGCCAGGTCCGCCTCAGGGAGGATACTACCCCCAACAGCCGCCACAGTCATATCCAGGCTACGGTCAGCCACAGTACGGGGGTCCAGGTTACCAGCCCCAACCTCCGCCCCAGACCGTCTATGTGTGCGTAGGCGTGGTCCCGCTGGTTCGGTCCGGCTGACGTTATTGCAGACAACAACAACCGCAACAGAGAGGGCCTGGCGGGGGCGACGGGTGCCTCGCCTGTCTGGCCGGGGCATGTCTCTGCTGCTGCGTCGAAGGTCTGTGCACGGTTTTGCGTTGGACCGCGGTGACTGACGACCCGTTTTGCAGAGGCGCTGTGTGATTGTCTGTTCTAGCCTAGAGGGTGTTTAGATTGTCGTACCACACTACGAAGACCGATTCCACGACGATAATGTACTGAGATTTTTTTGGATTTCACTACGGACTTGTAGTATAAATTAGCTAGCGAATCGGATCGTCGTCGTTTGGCCTCCGGTTCGTTCCGTCGCGGATATTTCTCGCTTGTCACGCTGTCACACCTCTTTGCTTGAATTCCTCTAAAAATGCTGTCGAGGCTGCCTCTGGCCGTCCTCCAGCGTCGTGTCGGTCTGGTGTGTCTCGTTTCTCTCCCCGTCGACGTCTCCTCACGTCCTTGCAGCAAGCCCGTTTTGCGTCTTCTGCGCGCTCACAGGTCCGTGCACACGTCTCTGCCCGCGCATACACTCACGTCTGTCCTAGCCCGTATTGACCTCGCGCGCGTCGCTCGTTTCCCTCTCGCTCTTCTCCGTCGGTTCAATAGCATGGTATACCCACCTCTATGGCACTCTCCCCTTCATCGGTGAGGTTCACGCAAACTCGCTCGCCGACGATGGTCTCCATCCCGCCGTGTATCCCTGGCCACACAAGGGCTGGCTCGACACGTTTGACCATGCCAGGTATGTTTGTGCGGCGTACTCCGAGCCTCGCCTTCCGACATGCCCTTCCTAGCATCCGTCGTGGATTCCAGGTCTACCGCGAGGTCTGTGCCGCTTGTCATTCCCTTGACCGCATTGCCTGGCGCAATCTCGTTGGTGTGTCCCATACCGTCGATGAGGTGAGAGCGTTGGCAGAGGAAGTCGAATACACCGACGGTCCCGACGACAATGGTGAAATGTTCCAACGCCCAGGAAAACTTTCCGACTACTTGCCTCCCCCATACCCCAACGAAGAGGCTGCGCGTGCCGGTAACGGTGGTGCCCTCCCCCCTGACCTCAGCTTGATCATCAAAGCGCGACATGGCGGCGCGGTACGTCGTCATTTTGTGTTCGCGGCGTATGCTTGATCTCCGTTTCAGGACTACGTCTTTTCTCTCTTGACCGGCTACATGGATCCTCCCGCGGGCGTCGAGATCCGCGAGGGCATGAACTACAACCCGTACTTCCCTGGCGGTGCCATCTCCATGGCTCGGGTATTGTTTGATGGCTTGGTGGAGTATGACGATGGTCGGTGGGCATGTGTTGACGGCGTTCGCACTGATGCCAATCCTTTTGCAGGTACCCCCGCCACAACATCACAAATGGCAAAGGATGTCGTTACGTTCCTGAATTGGGCGGCTGAACCCGAGCACGATGAACGCAAGCGACTTGGTCTGAAAGCCGTCATCTTGTTTTCAACCTTGTTCGCTGTCAGCATTTACGTGAAGCGCTTCAAATGGGGCGTCATCAAGAACCGAAAGATCCGTATGTGTGTGCGCTCGCGTGAACTACCCACAACTGACCACATCGCAGTGTACAACCCACCGGTGGACAAGACACATTAGAGTAGTTGCGTAGAATGGACGCATAGAATGGTCCTAGATGCTTATGGTCCTAGTGTGTTGCATTTACTAATGAAATTGAAACTTTACCTGGTGTGGAACCGTGGGAATGTCGTGGGAACGGCCCACTTGACCATTTACATACGTCTCCCTCGTTCTACTCGCTCCATTCGACGTTCGTCTTGATAATATTCATCCACCATGTCCTCCGATTCGTGGCCGCCTCAGCTGAAGTGAGTACTGCCTATCGTGTATTCGATCGGATTTGTAACCGTCATTTCGCAGAGAATGGGTCGCAAAATGTCTGGGACAAATGAACGATGCCAACAGAGAGGAAGCTCAGACAGAGTTGAGACAGGTAATTGCTGACGCTTTCACCGCCAAGACGCTTTGGACCACCGACTGGGCCGGTGTGCAACTCCAAAGGTGTCGTGTTTGCCTCTGTACTGTCCCCAGTAACCCCTCATGTATACAGTCTACTGCCCAAGCCTCCGCCTACGCTCAAGCGTAAGATGTGCGTCGAGATTACCGTACGATTCTGTATCTAACCATCTGTGAACAGCAACGACCCCCAGGCAACCAGCAAGAAAGCAAAGAAAGCAGCCTTTCAAAAGAACACCTCTCTGGATTTAGGCGACCAAGCAGCGCTCAACCGGCGCGCCGAGCGCTTCCAACGAGAACATGAGATAGAACGGCAAAAGAGTTTGCGTACCAACGGCACTCAAAGTACTCTCAAAGCCAATTCTCAGGGTGCACATCTTCTTCATCGAATCTGGCGAGCTGATTCTCCGTCTACCTTTGGACCTAACCTTGACGACCCCGAGGCGGATCCTGTCAGTTTGATCCCTTCACATACTGTCGCTGACCGACCACGCTCCGTAGAATGTACCTAATTGGGACCGCCATACCATCGTCGGGACAAATCAGGAGCTGTTTAAAGATTACCTCCGGCTTACTTCGGTAAGGTTCATACCGCATGGCACTGTGGCTACTGATAACGTCGTTTTTTTAGGAGCCAAAACCGGAATTGATACGCCCTTATCCGGTGCTGCAACGGACACTCATCGAGTTGAAAAGACGGTGGCGAACAAGGGTTTCGTATGACTGGATATGTAACCAGTTCAAGAGTTTGCGGCAGGACCTTACGGTATGTCGTACTTTTAATGGTCGACCTTTCTTGACTTTTTACTAGGTACAACGCATAAAAAACGATTTTACCGTTGAAGTTTACGAGCACCACGCACGCATCGCGCTCGAGAGTGTACGTGATCCTATGTCGGACATTTGATGAGGTACTGTATCCGTTTTACAGGATGACATGGTAGAATACAATCAATGTCAGGCAGCGCTGAAGTCACTTTACGAGCTCGGCATACCAGGACAGGTCGAGGAGTTTACGGCATATCGCATACTCATGCTCCTACATGGAAGAAACAAAAGCGGTACGTTTGATTTGTTCTCTTTGCTAGCGCTTCTTTTCTTTACTCATGCTCAACTTCCCTCAGAACTCAACTTATACGTAGGTCAACTGACACCTAGACAGAAAACGAACCCGGCCGTTCGATACGCTTTGAGTGTACAACGGGCGGTGTCGATGGGCAATTATCATGCTCTATTTGAGATGTACTTGAATGCCCCGAACATGAGTGGATACATCATGGATCAATTCATTAACCGGGAGAGGGCAAAAGCACTGGTGGTCATGACTAAAGCGCAAGTACTTTCATCTGTTTTGTCCATTGTTTATCTCTTACTCTTTTTTTCTGTCGACAGATACCGAACGCTAACGTTGGCTTTCATTCACAATGAACTCGGGTTTAACACACTGTCGGACACCCAATTATACCTACAAACCCATGGAGCCGCCGTGTTTACGGACCCCAGTAGTCCCGATCGCGAGAAGGTTTTGGATTGCAAAGCTGCCGCACCATTAATCGCGCAAGCTTACGAAGAAAAGTACCGGAAAGTCGCGATCAAAGGCGCTGTATGAGGTCTACGACCGGCTTGGAATACCCGGATATCTATATCAACCCTGACCGTGTAATGGGCTTTGCAGCTCCGTGGAACGAAGACCCACAGACTATCGTTTCCCTCGTCATCACCACTGGTCTCTCCATTCGTCTGTCCTTTCTCTCGAATCGATGCCGCGCTGTCCTTGCTCTGCTTTCCTTCATCCCATGTTATCTAACTCCGCTAATCACTTCGCCTCAACTTGTATCCCTGTTCGTGACCCGGCCATCACCGACCGTCTCGACAATCGGTGTACCCGCCTGTTGTGACACACTTACACCACCCAAATCGAACTTCGGTGTCATGCCACTGCAAACAAGGATGTTTCAACGCAGTCTTGAGGGACAAGATAGCAAGCTACGTGTTCTCGTCTTTAGAATTTAGAACGTCTAGACACTGCATACGAACGTCTTTGGTCTACAAAGTCCCCCAAGGGACGATGTTGACAACATCGCACACCCCACCTTGACTCTGGTATGGGTCAGGCGCGGGTGGATAGGTACGCCGGGTGTGTGAGCTGGTAGTGGGAGGGTATGAGAGGGGAATTCAGGAAGGACTTCATTGTAATAACTTAGAAGCTGAAAATATCCCTCTTTGCTTGCAGCGAATCAGTGTCGCCGTCTGAGTCGTGTAGCATCCACCGCTGCTCTTGATGGGCAGAGCACAGAGGTATGTCTGCATGCTGGTGCAAGCGTCTGCCCTTGGTCATACACATTCGTGTGCATTGATCCACTAATCTCGCATCCGTGCCGGTATGAACCGCCGCAATACAACTTCTCGTACAGTATAGTGTACGAAGCAGGCTGGAGATGACAAAACGTCCTCCGATACCCTGGACCGCGCAGGAATCGTCACATATGATAACACAAGGGTCTGCAAGTGGGTAGGGGCCCTAATCAATGAGATAACGTTCGGCATTTCCACGATCGAAGTTATCAAACCTTTTGAACTTGTGAATTGACCCTGTTGATCGTGCTCAACCACGACCATGAGAAAGGGGAGGCGTTTGTCAACGCAAAGGGCGACTCATCTTGATCCGCGGGGTCTTCGTACACCGGACACACCACGATCGCGAATCTAGGGGGCTCGCGCTTAGCATGCCACATTGTTCCCGGCCTTGGACACCACGCACAAGACTCACTCGGCGTGTGCAAAGATGGGACCACGCTTGTACAGGAGATAGTCGACGCAAAATTTGATGCCGCTCTTGACGACCCAACCCAACGATCTGTAGTGGTGATAGATGACATAGTTGACCAAGAATGGGTTGTCGAACCGACGGTGTCGAGGTGGGTCGAGCGAGAGTGCGACGGTCGGAGAAGCAACGTGTACATTTTGAAACGCATGCCATATCTGTGAGAGCGTCAAGGTGTCACCCTGATCGACCGCAAGGAAAGAACACGACGGGTGAGAAGAGAATACGATAATGTGCGGCATGCCAGACGACGCACGTCATCTGTGTTGGCGATCGAGAGACAATCCAGGTTCCAAGCGAGGAAGAAGGCTTCTTGGAGGGTGAGCTGGAGGTGTTCGACGTTCTCCAT
This sequence comes from Boletus austroedulis, assembly GCA_038089435.1. Taxonomy (NCBI): domain Eukaryota; kingdom Fungi; phylum Basidiomycota; class Agaricomycetes; order Boletales; family Boletaceae; genus Boletus; species Boletus austroedulis. Next base: position 725 of record JBBPKX010000087.1, on the reverse strand, counting down.
CGGTTCTTGGTCCTCGCCGTCGTCTTCGTCGATGTGCGAGAGGTCTTGGTCTGGCTGCGTACCGTCGTCGTTTGGTCTCCAAGTCGCAGCGGAGGGGATCATGCGCGTGCCATCCGCGGCGTAGACCGTAGAGACGACACGCCCTTGTTGGAACGCCGTCTCTGCCTCGGCCGCCGCTGCCGCCATCGCTTTGGCACGATCGAGCTTGAACTGTTTGCGTTCCGCTCTGCGTTTCGCGGTGACCTCCTCGGACGTCATCATACCTGGAGGGGGTATTGCTGAGCACGCACGGTCATCTGGGCGTATGCGGGAGATCTCACCTTTTCTGGCCAACTTTTTCGCGTTGATTTGCCTTGCCAACCAGCTGGGTTCGCTTCTAGAAAGATCGCCCTTGCCAAAGAACCCTCGTTGCCAGAGAATCATAGCGTCTTTCATGTCGAGCACCCATACCGAACGTGTAGCGACGTCTAGGACGCCATGGCAGTGCGGGTTGAGAACCTCTGACACGGAGACACCGAAAAAGTGGAGCGCTTTGTGGAGGAAGGATGGCTCGGATGGTTCAGTGAGGATGATAGGGAGTGGGTGAGCGTAGACACGATTGATTTCTGTGCGCCGTGCGGATGATTTCTGTGGTGTTTTGGACCGACTGGATGGTTGGATCAACGACATGGCGGCTGGTTACAACGGATGGGTGGCTAGTGTCACCTAAAACCTCAGGCCTCAGG
>JBBPKX010000086.1:0-11965 GCA_038089435.1 Boletus austroedulis | reverse complement strand
CTACATGCATATAATTCAACTTATATTCACTTGTAAGTGAATACCCTGATGTGATTGTCCTATAAAGAAAACTGTACAGTTTCGGCAATTACCGGGACACTTCCAAAACCTTAATTTGTTGTAATGTGAAACAAACGAGCTCGTCGTCGAAGTGGTATCCACACTTGTACTTCAAGACCTTCAAGATCCAAAATGGCCACGGTCCAAACACTTCCCAAGGACGTCTCGAAAATTGGACAGGAGGTTAAACTTTTCGGCAAATGGGATACACAAGAGTAGGCACTCACAGATACTTAAAGGCAAACCTAATCGTTGATCGCGCGAACAGTGTCGAGGTCAAGGATATATCACTGACCGATTACATCCAAGTCCGCCACGCAGTATATCTCCCCCACACTGCTGGTCGTTATGCCAAGAAGCAATTCAAGAAGGCGCAAATGCCTATTGTCGAGCGCCTTGTTGACAGGTTAGCCTAGCGGAACGATAAAGATTCGATTCCGAGACAGAGCTGATTTTTGTTCACCAGTCTTATGATGAAAGGCCGTAACAATGGCAAGAAGCTCTTGGCCCTCCGCATTGTCGTACATGCATTCGAAATTATTCACCTCCTCACGGACCAGAACCCGATCCAGGTTCGTATATGATGACCTTGGGTTGATACTTGTACCTATTGGGCGCGTTTTGTCATCATCTTTGTGTATCTACTAGGTCCTCGTGGATGCCATCGTCAACACGGGTCCACGAGAAGACTCGACGCGTATTGGTTCGCAGGGTACGGTCCGTCGTCAAGCCGTCGACGTGTCTCCCCTCCGGAGAGTGAACCAGGCGATCGCGCTCTTGACCATTGGTGTAAGTAGCCGTGTCATCGTATATGGGACATTGGGTTCTCAACTGAAGAAATGCGTCGTGTCTAGACGCGCGAGTCGGCGTTCCGCAACGTGAAATCGATCGCAGAGTGCCTCGCGGACGAGCTCATCAATGCTGCCAAGGGTTCTTCGAACTCGTATGCTATCAAGGTCGGTTGCGTGTCACTGTGATCGCTCTTCACTGACGAATGCTTCGTGCATGACAGAAAAAGGATGAGCTCGAACGTGTAGCCAAATCCAATCGGTAAAAAAAAGGAAGCCACTTATCCTTTGTAGTGGCATCAGGAACATGCGAGGGTCTCGGGGTACGAGTATGGCTGCACTCTATGTATGGGCTTTTTTTCTCTTCCGTCATGTCTGTATTCCTTCTTTTATCGCGCTCGCCCTTCATGAATGCAAACCATGCCTTCCATCCATGTATTCTCCCTCGGTGACATGCGATACCATCGCAACACCTGGCGTGCTTCCAACAGCGTCCGGCCTACCACGGCAAGCGTCTGTGCGGCGGAAAGCCCTGATCGCAAGATTCCTGGCATTTCCCGAGACTTCCATTTATTTGTTGATTCCAAAGACAGGCATGAACCGAAATGACGGGGAACAAGTTCATTTGTCCCCCATACACCATTCACTTTGTTCGATTTGGAACCCGAGTATTCACCCAAAAAGACTGGGTAGTCAAAATAGGTAGAGTGCGTTCTAGTACAGGTACCAATGTGCCAACTAGGGCTCTCATGTAGCTATCGTCGGAGAGCAGTGACCTTTCTCGACCCTACAATATATTTATACCCTTGCTCTTCACACGCCCACGCGGACATGTCGCATCACTCAAAGAAAATTAACTACCTGAATGCAACACCGGCGGGTTTTCGTTTGTTCCCGGAAAAGAGCTCGTGGACGATGACGAGCAGACCTCCATCCTCTCACGTCACTCTGACCCCGCTCCTGCCCCGCCTTTCTAATTCCTTCCACCCTTGTCCGTATTTGGTAACGCACGAGTACGCCGAGTGGTAAAACGAGATGGTAAACTGGCACGTTTCTCGTTTTTCTCATCCATGGGCATACGGCGCTCGGTACCAGAGTGTCTGCCGACCGGTCAACTGGCGATTCATGGGATTTTGGATGGCCCTGATGAAGACGCAAGATACACATACGCATTCGTGATCTGCTCTAGCGGTGCAGCATGCAACGGCGCGCCGGTGGAGGTCATGCCATTTCCGTATGCGACACGTATGCTACCTTAGCCTGGGGTTTTCCTTTTCTTTCGGCGTTGGATTCGCAACCCGGTTGCACCCCAGGGTGGACAAGGACGTGGACATGACACCGGCACTGGCGTATGCGCATACTGGTATGCTTGTCCTCCCGGCAACCGTTCCAATCCCCGAGCGTGAGCGACTCGGATGTTACAGTGGTGCGTACGGCTGACACAACCCACCGTCGAGCAGTGCGCCCGGCGTACAAACATGCCTGCGCTGGTTTTAAACATGCAACCTCGCTGATCGTAGCGTCATTGTCGATCGGCGACTGCAGCTGTGACACACGTCTCGTGTCTCATCTCGTCGTACGTCGCCATCGTTCTGGCTTGCCAGTACCCGCCAGTGGATACGCATCGCATGTTCATATTCAAGGCAACTTGGCTGATGCCCGTCGTGTATGTACGCACCAGCACTGGTGTGTTACAGCACGCCGTCATACCCGTACCCGAGCCTCGAGGCACGCAAGGACGCCAAGCATTGCGTACATACTGGCATTTCCTATTAAGGGCCAGCTTGTCAGTCAGTCAGGGGTTCTGATACCGAGGAAAAACGAGCCCGTTGATAAACCCAACGCGTCGAACACGACACCTCGAGGCGCGTCCCTTGGGTCACGATCATGCCTTCTTTTTACGCCTTGCGTTCCTTTCTCTGTGCGTCCATGTTCAAACCGACGAACGAACCAAGTAAAAAAAGGTTCGAGCAGATCACGGATGGACTCCCAGGACGTGTCGAATCCTCGTTCACAACCCATCATATTTGAATCCCGAAATCCCAATCGCGATCGTGTGTGCGTGTGCGTGCGGTGTTCATTCCGACGACCTACCACCGATGCGCGGGGAAGGGGTAAGGCTCGAAACACACGTGTGACATCGACGCCGTGGCAGCGTTCGGCATCCGCTCCGGGAGGTCACCGGTCCACCGGCCATCTACAAAAGTACCGAGTAAAAAATACATGTACATATATATGAAAAATAAAAATAAACCTTGGAAAGGAAAGTCGAGATGGCGGCGGCTCCGATCCCCGGCCTCTTCGACGCTCTCCGGGGCTTCGTACCAAGACGCGAGCGTGGCCAGCACACCATGTAATGGCCCTTGCATGGGCATCGTCACGGGTGACGGCATGACAACGAACGGACCCCACGTCTCCAAGGCGTCCAACATGAATGTGGAATATGTTCAAACGTTCGAATTGCCCTGAACGCCCCCGACATCGCCACGCTGTAGTACATATACAACCTCCGTGTAGACCCTGTCAAAATCCATTCCATCTCAGCTCGGTGATCAACTCGCTGTGGTTACCAACGAGCACTTGAAATGTAAGTCACATTTCCACCGACCTGTCCATCGGCAGCACGCCACCGTCCCCCGCTCGATCGGCAATGGACAAAACTGTTACTTGTCTCACTATGAAACAAACTCTATGTAATAGGAGCGCGATAAATATAGTATCGAGTACACATGTCTTTGGTTCCACCTGACCCGCCCATCTGTTCGTCTCGCGTGGCTCGTCTGTGGTCAAAGAACGCAGTAGAGGATCGAGGCAGGAGGCAGCCAGGCTTCACTCCTCGGGCCACGCTCGTAGTGCCCCCGAGGTGGCCAGGAAGCGGATAGATCCGGGATAAATATAAAAAAGCTGCGCCCGGGCCGGGAAACGAGACCAGAATGAGGTTCGATTCAGGAAGAGCAACGGGTCAAAAAATATGCTTTACACTGAACCAAGGAGTCATGGAAGGAGAGAAACCACCGAAAGGAAACATGAAAGTCGAGCCAGGGTGCGTTCTTCGACGACCGTACAGAATAGGTTTGGTCCGAGGTAGTTATGAGTAATAATACAAAACGGTGGCTGGGTGCGAACGATTCCGGGTCGCACAGCCGCGTGAGGCTGTGGGGTATCGTCGTTGTCGACGGTGATCTTGTGAAGATCGTCTGAAGCGTTAGAGTGGTTGTGTTGATCGGGCTCGTTCCACGTTCGCCGTACAAGAGGCGAGACGGCCATGTGCTGTGGGCTAATAGCAAAAGACTGCGAAACCATGCCAGTCAGCTATATGCCAAGAATCCATTCCCCAAAAATCCAGTTGAAAATTCGTCCAAAAGATTGCGCGATGTTGCAAATCCGATCATGCTTCCAAATCCCGAGTGGTTAACGCCGACAAGAATGATTACAATATCATATCACCGATGGACGGATTGCCGAAGGGAGTCAGCCGGGGATGCGCCAGAAGGTGGCTCTGGTTTCGGAACGACACCCGCGAGACCGATATACCCAAAGTCACGACCGATCTCCTTGACCATGGCTTTGCCCATGAGGCAGACCCAGCCGAGGCCCTCGCCAGTAACGCATTGACCTGGCCAGAAAAGTTCGCCTTCTTCGTCTTCAATGTCTGGTTCGTGTTCCTCATGCGCAGAGAGGCTCGTTCCTACCATACGGGCAAATGTTGTAGGGTAGTGTCGGGCCAGGATTGGCAGAGTCAAGTACTTTTGAGCGTGCTCCATACAATAGCCCGCTGAAACGATGCCATTGGATTGCTCTTTGAGGGTGAACGTGAGCGTAGGGCCAAATGAGGTAGTCGCTCTGGCGGCTGCTGTGATCATGTTGGCAGATGGCGCACGCCCATCAGAGGAGTTAGGCACGTGAGCTACCAAGTGAGGTGGTAATGCAGCTTGGCTTGACTGCGCAGAGCGTGGTGGGTTGGATGACTGGGAAGCGACCAGGGTGGTACTTGAGCTGTTTGTGTTTGGAGTCCCTCCTGCACTGTTTGTGATGGGAGTTGAGTTGGCACTGCTAGCGGGAGCGATACTTGCGGGAGAGGGAAGCATTTGGGGTGTCGTTTGGGAGCCTAACGAAAGCTGGCCCGTGGTCCCCGCAGTACCGTTCATTTCCGCTCTCTCCGCCTCCCGGCTTAGCGCGGCCATTTCAGACTTCATCTTCGCCCATGTGCGGTCGAGTTCAGGGTCGACTACGAGTTTCGCTGCATAATAAAACTTGCGTGCGCGGATGAAGCCCTCGATCATCCAGCTGTGTGAGCAGAAAGAAAAGGACACATGCGTGAGCGAGCCAGAAGAGTCGGGCAAATTGCTTACATCAAGCCCAGGAGGGCTTTCTCGCGTTCGCCAAAGGTGTCTTCTGTGGTCCACTTATTTTTGCACCAACCTAAAAACGCTTCGATGGTGACCCAAGTTTCATGGAAGCACGCTTTCCTGCTGTAATCCTTTACCCATAAGGAGTAAGCGAAACAAACAAGAGCGTCGACGAGCTCTAGTCGAGCGATGATCGCCCCGAATTTGTGGTATTGTGAGTTTGGAGGAGGAGGTTGCGATAAGGGACGGTATTCCTTGTGAGAAGAAGGGTACGTTGACCAGAACCGAGCGTCGCCAGAGAACTTGAGAAGACGACCGGCGTGGTGGTACTTTTGGTGTATGGCATCGTAATCGAGTTGGGATATCTTTCCACGGCGAGGACGACGGACGGGAACAAAGGAGGGTAATACGGATGGGGCTGCTGTGCGAGAGGGAATTGCAGCGACGTCCTCCCTCACTTCACCGTCTTCTGACGGTTCAGAGCGCAGATTGAAGTGGGAAGGCTGGTTGGAGGACCTGTGGAGGGAGGAGGAGGGCGGCTGGGGGTGGAGATAGTGGTGAGTATGCTGTGATAGAGCATCAGGATGGTGGGAGGAGCGTTGGCGTTTGGCAGAGTCTATTTCTTGGGTAAGATCAAGCTTTCGCTTGGGTTGTGGAGGTGCGGGGGAGTTTGACCGGGACGAAGGGGGAGATGGCGGCAAGTCCGGTGGCAGCGGGGCTGAGAGGGGGCCCAAGATCTGGAAATGGAGGGGAGAGGTCAGGAATGGGGGACGATTGAAGGCAAGTAGTGACCTCTAGGCTCTTGAGGAGCTGTTCGCGCGTCCATTTAGAGCTGACGATAGGATGAGCGAGGGTGAGAAGGAGGCGAGGAGGAGGATACCGTTTCTTTAGTTTTGAGGGTTGTAAGGAGGAAGCGGAGGAGGAGGAGGACGGTAGGGGAGGCATGATGATAGTAGTGGGAAGAGAGAGAGCGGTGGCCAGCGCAACAATGGCTGGATGAGTTGTGAGGACCCGCTAAGGCGGGTGCAGAATTTGGCTAAACAGAGTGCCTTGCCGGTCACAGCGCTTACGGGAATAGCCTCGAAAGTGGACCCCCCAAAAAAATATTAAAAGACCCCCCCGCCCTCCCTCCGCCGGGTGAATGAAATGGGCCTGGCCGCGTGACTGCTATGTAATCGTTCCATTTCCCCTTTTGGTGCTTGGCAAATATATCTGCACGTTTACCACGTTTCGGATCTCTCCAACGAGTCCACCACACGAGTGTCCCTCTCCATGCGCAACGCCACTCGAGACGTACACGGAATAATAATGGCTTGGGCGCCCATATGAATGCTAGTCCAACACGGACGTCGGGGTCTCACATACAGACCATGACATCGCCACTACGATCCCGATCTAAGCGAAATGGGCACGCCCGCCTAGATTCCGGTCTTCTTTCCGCCTTACCTTTTTCCAAACGGGCCACCCGTCACCATGCACCGACTCATCCGTCATGACGTCTCCGCTGCCCCAAATATGACCGCCAAGATCGTTCCGTTCTTCCATGATAAACACCCGACCGAACGAACCAGAAGCAAAGCGCGATCGCTTCCCCAGTAAGCTCCCACCCTCGACGCCCTTCCGCGGTCGTAGGACGATCCAGGTACAAGTTCACACGACGAATGCAAACCATAATGTAAAGTTTTACTGTTTTGTACTGTGGCGTGACATTTGGCATGGAACTTGGCCCCTCGTCCGAACAGACAGAAAAACTCTATCTTTCCACACCAGTTTCGCATGAAATCCGTAAATATAAGCCCGTTTATGTCGTGGGGCGTACCTGCACTCCTCTCCCCAGGGCACCATCGAGCCTGATCGGTGCAAAGAACATGAGACGCAGGGAAGTGCCCTTCTCGTTCAGCAGATGTGTCACCGACCTATTGGCACTGTTTCACCGTCATTGATCTACCACCCCAAAAACTCGTGAGATCGACGGGCGCCGTGCACCCCTGCCACCGTTGGGTAAAACACATTGGCGAGAAGGCTTCGCGCGTTCATAGCTGACACGAGAGACGTCGTGGGCATGTACACATGTATATACGTCCAGTCGAGTACCGATTCCGGTGGCTGGTCCATCCAGTACAACGTAACGATGCGTTCAGTGCCACCCCATCAGTTGGAGTCCTGTGTCACCGGCCCCGCCATGCTGTCAAGAACAATCCACAAGCGAAAGAGGCTTGGTGCTAGCCACGCAGTTCGGCAAAGGTGGATACTACTATTCTCCTACGAATTATTAGGTGCTACAGTCTCGTCCGCTACCTTGTTCTTTAATCTGCCCAAATGCATCGTTCTTCACCACATATGGGCGGCCCTGCTCGTAAATGACACTTGAGGAACCGATGAACGTCCATTACAAGAGGGTTCTGCGCGCTAGCACCCTTCTTTGGATCAATAAGCTCAGGCGTCCGGTTTCTTGCGGAAATGGGGTCAAGGAGCCGAGGAAACGTAAGATGTGGCTATCCCAAGTGCCTGACCTATGGGACATGTTCCTGCATACCAGACTCGTCCAGACGGGTCGGTACAAGGGGTGTGTGTTCGAAATGAGATCGGTATCGAAACCAGTGTCTCTTGATCTCCAATTGATAAATGGTACGATCACTCCCGGACCTGCGGGCGCGATCATGATCGGTGTGGAAAGTGTCAAACTGGACGTGCGCGGTTGTTCCGCGTTCTGCCAGAGACGCAGAGGATGCAGAGGTACTGTAAAGGAAGTTTGGAGGGTGTCAGGATTGGCCAATGGAAATGGCGCCACATTGTGGCACTTTGATAAGCTGAGCTGAGGATTGTTTGTACGTGTTAGGATCAGAAGCTCCTCATCCGAGAATGGCAAATGGCTGTCCTCGAACGGTCGAGGTTCCCACCGGCTCTCTTCCCTTGAACTCGGAACACTTGCAACGGTAGAAATCCTATCTGCTCGATCAGGATGCCACAGCAAGTAGACAATGCGACGATGGTGATGTTAGATCGCATCTGCGAAGACGACGTCGGACGGAAATTGCGTGTTGCAGGAAGGTGAGGGTCTGATTACATTCGTTGCATGCCTCATCATGTAAAGGGGTAGCCAAACACAGGATGCTCACATATGATGCCGAAAGCACGCTCGTGCTGTTGCATGACGCATCCAGCGCACTGCTTGTTGACGCGAGCTTATGTGTTGACGCCGAGATGCTAGGCGCGAGGGGGTGCAAGCACCCCAACGTTGGACGTGGATGGGCGATAGAGCGTAAGAACTACGTGTGGGTCGTTGGCTACCTCGAGCGAGCTGATGTAAGTGATGGTGGTCATTGATATGCTCGGACGATCTCACGGGACATGCTTCGGCTTTTTCCCGACGAGCAGTCGGAGTTGCCCATACCCATGCTTCCAGCCTACTTGGCACCACCGGACATCAATCCCTCGCTCGTTGTGCGTGCTGTCATCATCGCGCCAGTCACCAAAGATTTCAGCACTGGACGGGTGCGAGACATGCTCGCGGGAATGGGAGAGGTACCCCCCGTGGTGTATCCGGAGTGCGCAATAGAGGAAAGGCATGGGCGACCGTGACGGTATTTTCGGGCGTGCGATCCGACGTGGAACTTGTCTCTCACTGGTTGTCGGCTGATGACGTGCATGCCTGCAGGGGTAACTTCCAAAGGGGCGTGGCGTGGGTTAACCGAGTACGTTGTGGGTAAACAGGAAGCCATTGACCTAGAAGTTGTGCTGATCTGAAATCGCGTCCCCGCGAGGGTGTGGAGCACACGCTGGAACCGCGACGCATCTGATCTGTATCTGTGATAGGTGTGGTACTTGTGTGTACTTGTATGAGGTGCAGTCGGTCGCTGAACCGACGAAATATGGCATGATTTCATTGATATGGGTGGATTGCTGATAAGATTAGATGGTCGAGGGCCAAGCGGAGTGCCGAAATTAGCAGTGCATGCGTGATTGTCTCCGCCTCCGCCGTGAAAGGGCTGACGCGCGAATGGAGGGACAAAGGTGGTCGTCGAGCGAGCCTGGCTCTTTGACCACCTTTTCTTTCTTTCTTTCTTTCTTCCCTCCTTTCCTACTCATGTTTCGTGGACCCGGCTTGCTTTATGAGAGCCACGTGTTGGGTGAGAGGTGTCCAGATTTGGCGAGTGCTGGATCGGGAATTTGGATAGCGCGTGCCCTTGCCTCGCCTTGCAAGCCGGTGCGCTGAGACCCACTTCGCTCTCTCGTTCTCCCTCTCCAACCCGATCGTCCTCCTCGCCACTCCGTCCGTTACTTATATCCAAGTATGTCCTTCGTTCTCTCCACAACCATCTCTTTCCTAACCACCTCTAGCCCAATGCTCTCCCACCCACCTCGGGCGCCCTTGCAGCCCCGTCAGCCCGCGCCTTATCCCTCCCCTCGCGACCCCCCGCCCTCCGTGGAGTACGACTTTCCCGCCTCCTCTACCTCCAGATTCCCAATCTCCTCCATTCGCCCAGACGCACCACAAACGTCGAGTGCAGAACCACCCGCACACCCTCCCAAGCCCATATATCCGCGCCACGATCCCCTCCACATTCTTTCTTCTCTGACACCCCCGCCTCCTCCCCGGTCTTACCCCAACGTCCTCCCTGCACCCTCCGTGGCACCGGGCGTGCTTGCGGATGGTGTACTCACCGCCAAACTGCCCTCCGTTCGCCGTTTCCTCCAAGCTGCCACCATCGCCCCACCCGAGTGTCCCCCACTCCCCACAGACAAGCGGGTTCTGGCCCTCGTAGCACTCTCTGTCTTTTACCATCCCCTCCATCCAGCCCACTGGGCCTTCTGGAATAAGGACCAGAAAAAGGATACCGCTCTCATCATCCAATCTGTTTTAGGTCAGTCCTCCCTCTCTTCCAGCCATCCCTCGGCTGAAACGCGTTTCACAGACATTACCCCCAGGCCCATTCTCTCTCCGATTGCATGGATCGATATCCCAGAGAATCTCTGGATCCTTCGAAGTATGCAGCTTGCTTATGCCCCCGCGCTCACATCTCTCCCCTGGTACGCAGCGTACACTCCCGCTGAACCGGAGAACCGTATGAATCTGCGCAAGCGGAAACCACCTGCCATCCTCGCATCAACAGCAAACGGCGCCAGTGGCGACGAAACCGTCGACGAAGGGGAGAGAGCCACCCCTCCACCTCGCAAGCGTGCCCGTACCCGCAAATCAGCTGCTGCACGTTCGGCGTCGGCCCGAGCCAAGTCCAACGCAAACGACGATCCTGCCGAGGGTGCGTATCATGGCCAGGCAGACAAAGCACCAGAAGCCGCATTGCTACTCGATGTCCCACCTACCATCACGAAATCTGCAAAGTGCGAGCGCATCGAATCCCCAGAAATTGTCACCTCCGCAAGTACAACACTTGTCCGTGGACAGCTAGAAATACTGGACGTAGAGGAAGCGCCAGAACCGCGTAAGAGCTTGCGTCAGCGAGAGCGCAAAGCCAAGGCAGCCAGCTCCCCGTCACCCGCATCCGTCGCATCCACACTCACACCACCCGTTGGAGCTCGCAGTTTATCTCGGGCGCAAACTCCCTCTCGCGCGTCGTCCTCGGTGACCCCAGAGGGAGAATCTGGATCGAGCACGGCGGTCAGCTTGTGCGATGAGGAAGCTACGAAATCCAAGGCCACCATGACCGTGGAAGAGGTGGCCGATGAAGAAGCACAAGAGGAGGGCCCTGTTTCCAAGAAGCCTCGTATTGCCCGCTCCAGAGCCAAAGGTGGTTCTCGAACGAGAACCATCAAGGACAAGACAGATACCGCCACTGACGAGGCGAAAGCGAACGGGACCGTGCAGGCACGGCCAAAGGCACGATCGAGGGCCAGGACCCGGAGACGCTGATTGACTATCCGACATGTATCACGACAGCATCCAGCATCGGCATCAGGAATCATCATCATACCCTTGTCTAATAGGAAGGAATGGCATATTCTCTCGATCTCAAGGTGTACACAATCTCAGCATGGAGATGGACGTAGAGTGGGGATTGTACTATTCGTGGGATCGCTGTGGTAACAGGTTCCACGTTTCTTTTTCATTCTTTTTTCATTCTCTCTTTCTTCGGTATTTCTAAGAATCGGAAGCACACCGTTGGTGTTGCCCACACAAATGTTGTTGCATTTGGTCTGTAGAACCATTATGTAGCCTGGTTTGTACCATATGGGGAGGTAGGAAATGTAGGAGGCATACATAGTTTCTTGGAATTACGCGCTTCTCGTGTCGGCTGAAATGACGCGACGCGTCTGTCACGTACGCGGCGTGACATGGCACGTGATTTATCCTACAGTGTTGCTGCACCGCCACACACCTTGTCGATAGGTGACGTCGAGCATACGAGATGGCAGGTATTCGTGATGTTGGACCTTCTTCGAGCTCATCTCTGAATAACTCTCAGACTATGCCGTCTTTGCCGCTGCAGGCTTTGACCCAAACACGTATGCAAACACCATGCTTGCTGGCGAGCCATCGTCTTCGTCTCATTTCAAACCCAAAACCGTACTCTTGACTCAAGAACCTGCCAGGGAAGACATTTCTGTGGCCATCTCCAAACTTGACATTGGTATCGATGATGTCAGCAAACAAATCAAGGCCCTGGTGCGTCCCTCCCACATGTCTTGCGTCCTTGCGACGTGCAACATGCAATGTAGGTCACCTCGCACCACGAAGGCCTATTGCAGCACGCGTCCAACGCGAGCAAGCTCTCCGGTTCTCTCGCGTCCGTCAGACGGGGTCTCGAC
>JBBPKX010000085.1:0-30504 GCA_038089435.1 Boletus austroedulis | reverse complement strand
GTATAATTGGACTTTATAATGTGGTGAGGTCAATTGGAGTGGGACACTGGATATTTATATTGCTTGGAGTTATGTCATGTACATAATTACACAGTTTGGTAACATAGCAACCATCAATAACTATCAATATGATATAATGGTTGTTAAATATAGGGTCAAATAAGTGTCCCAATGACATGTCATTTTGAAATGCTTGTACCTCACTCCCATGACAACCAAATTACATAAACCAAAGTTGTTTCATAATGCTGAGAGCAAGTACTTTTATCCATCCTGCAAGCATTTTATCTGATTCATCCTTGTTCTTCTACAATCTTCTAATCTTTCCAAAATGACCCAATATTGGGACACTTTTTTGAGCCACTGTATCTATGAAGTAATGAGTTCAACCCTATGGACATGAACTTTGGACTTACCCTCTGACAATTCTCCATCTCTGCTGCCTGGTGCCAATATGTCTCTTTGGCCTTATGACATATCTCTTCCTTTGCTTTACACTTTGCCTCTTTTACCTTATGTCTCTTTTGTTTCTCCTTCTCTTTGTATACCTTTGAATGTCTTCAGCACTCTGTGGTTTTGGCATTCCAGAGTGCATTATTGTTGTTCTTGTATTTGACAAGTTTCACATTGGGCCAATTGTGGATGTTGTTGATGGAGTTAGACATGGTAGTGGTAGATCAATAAGATTAATAGTTGATAGCATGTGTTTAGAGTTAGGTCATGTGATCTCAATATATGGAGTTTTTTCAGCTAACCATACTTAGAAGTTATATCTATTTTGGGCCTTAAGGGCTTGATCCTAAGAGCTAGTTCAGTAATGTGTAAAATCAAATTCTTGATAGTTGTTCATGTTTGACAAGTGGCAAATTGTCTCAGCTTGCCCTCCAAAGTATAGTTGTAGACTGAATTACAAAGAACTCTAACTATCTTCATGATGAGCTTTTAAGCTGATCCTTATCTGCATTAAGCAGACATCTGACATGAACAACTGCATCAACAATTACTCATGATCTCTATCCAACTTCAAACTGTATCATATACAATGGCCAGACCAACCAATGATGATTTCATAGTCCAAGCAAGGTGGTCTACAGAGAAGGTCATTATGCTTGTTGACTACCTCCATGTCCATCATTTAGAAGGAAATGGAGCAGGGAGGTTCAAACATACCACTTTTACAGAGGTATTCACTCCATGTGGCTGGTAGTAAGGTGAAGGATGTTAAGAGTATCAAATATAACTCAAGGTGATATGGGCTCTCATTAACTGTTGGCATAATACTTCTGACAACCACTATGATGATATCAATAATGCAAAGATTAGTGCTACTGAAGGCTCTGAAGAAGCTGTCTTCAATACATTTGCAGGTACAAAGATAGGCAATTTATTGACAATATTGCCTAATAATAGCTAACACCTACTAGAAAAATGATAGAATAAGGAGTACCATAACAAAGGCTAGGAGCATGGTCCCAAGATGGACAATATTTTATATGTTGATAATGCAGATAGGACAGGTTCTCACTATGGTACAGCCACTACATTTGCTTATCAGGAATTGTTCCAATCAGCAACACTGTCATCTATTGTGATCATCTTTCATGATGCTGATAATCTAGGTACTAGTCTATCACAGGCTAATCAGCAAACAATTGCTATTGCTGCTGATTCTGTCTCATCAGCACTACATAACCTTGCCACTTTACCACCACCCTCATCCAATCAATCACCTATCTGCTCTGCTTCATGACCTATATTCTTTGTTGCATCAGTTTTCCACTCATCACAAAAAAAATACATACTCTCTTCCTTATTTGTTATCTGGAGATCAATTAGATCCCTACTTATTGTTGTTCTCACCCTCCTTCCCACCTATATCCTCAGCTCCTACTGTAACATCTGTTTATTCAGAACAGCCCTCTGTCAAGAAACATAGTTGAACCTCAGCTTCTGCCAATGCCAGTAAAAAGCAGTCAAGCACAACACCATTGCATTACATGCTGTAGATTCCTCTATCTACTACCTTAGCAACTCCATTGCTTCATCCATGCTTGATCTGTTGGTTGCTATATGTAAAGTGACCCAATTGTTGTACTCCCAATCTACAATTCCTCAAGAACACTGCTGTTTTATGCTCTTATATTTTTCTCATGACTCTATCTTCACTGTTATTTTCAGTTCACTAGCTGATAACAAGGCCAGGCTGTTGTTTATATCTGATTTGTATGCAAAGTATGAAAATGCTATGTAGCATGTATTGTATTTTTTTACATTCTCAAATTCTAGTGTCATCATTTCTGAGTCACATCATGAGCATAGCAGATACATTCAGTATGAGAAATGACTGCATACAAGACTATATATCATGATCTGTAAAACCCATATCCACATCTGACATATCAATGTCACTCTCAATATCTAAATCCTTCATGTATTCACATTCACAAGCTGTCAAGATTGCTTGATAACTGTCTCACATTGCCTGGACAATATTGTCTCTTCATATGTTCACATCTTGATCCACAATGAACTTATTATCATCCATGATGACATCTTCATATGTCTTGTTATTCAAATCAGAGATTGTGATACCTTGGAGGTCATGCACAAGAATGAAATTGTGAAGCACACATAGAAAAGTCAGAATCTGAGCTTGTGTTTTCAAATCATATTTTGTGGATAATAAAAGGACATGAAAACACTATTTTAAGACATCAAAAACATACTTTATCATGTTTTGTATGGATACATGTCTTAGATTGAATAGCTTCTCTTGATTTGCAGGCCTTGAATACAAAAATCATTAGTCTGGCTGTTATAGAGGGATCAGGTTCATACTGAATACTTGTCCATTTCCATTCAACAAGGTGATATTGCACATTCCAATAGAAAACAAGAAGTTTCTGACAAAGTGGATAGCCTGCATTGGCAAAAAGGTACTTTTCTGCTGGAATGTGAAGATCAGCACTGATCATATTATTGTATACCTATGCATCTGTAGCTGATCCTTTCTATCCAGTAAGTATATAGATAAACTGCATGTCAAAGAAAGAGTATATTTTGGGAAGGAAATTCTTTGTGATTCTGGTATCTCTTGTAAATGAAGGCTGGAGAAGAAACAGGTATATGGCTATCATCAATTGTACTGATGGCATGATGAAAGAATGGCCAAAATTTAGGATTGTAATAGATCTTTGACAATATAACAAGCTCAGTAGTCATGAAAAGGACATAGCACATATAGAATGGAGGACAAGATAGAGCATTGATGGTCTTCTTGAAGTACCTAGACAAAGAGATCTGTTAAATCTGGACCCTTTGGATTTAAAGTTCAGCAGAGGTCTGAGAGGTGATGGAGGTATCAACTGAGGTTGATTGGAGGTTTGGAGGTTTGGGATATAGAGGTTTGAGGTACAGAGGTACAGAAGGGTGAGGACATTGGCATAGGATGTATGTGTCATGCCCTTGTCAAGTCCTGCATCCTTGTATTTCAGAGTGGAGATAAGAGAGAGTTAAGAGTGGACTTGAACAGGAAAGAGACTCAATTGATATTCAAACTGAGGAAACTATGAAGAAATACAGGAGTTTATATACAAGTCTGGTAATAACTCCATGGCCAGAGTTTGTAGAGAAGAGAAACTAAGCAAAGGCAATATACACAGGAAATGACATGTCAGAGGACAGAGAACAGAGAAATCTGTAGATGTTTTTTACACAAAGTTTGACAGGCAAGAAATCCAAAAACCATAGAAATAAACTTAGAATAAAAAGAGAACAAAAAAAGGATATAAAGAGTATCATCTGAAGTTTCAACTCTAAAAAAGTCCAGAACTGAAATACTAATACAATGTCCAGAGATTGGAATGGACTGGAGTTGGACTTTGCAGAAAACAGTGATATGACAGTATCCTCCTCTTAGGGCCAAGCCCTCAAGGTCCAGAATAGAAATGACTCCTAAATATGATCAACTGAAAAAACTTTGTAGGTTAAGATCATGTGATCTTGTTGATCAACAGATCACTTGAACTGTGAAGATCCACAGTATAAAGATATGTATACCATCAACTATTATCCTTATCCACCACTTACCACCATGTCCAAGTCCATTGACAACATCTGCAACTGGCCTGATGCAAAACTTGCTGAATGTGAGGATGATAACAACATGCTTTGGAATATCAAAGTCTTGGAGTGCTAGAGATGCATGAAGGTGTGCAAGGAGAAGGAGAAAAGGAAGAGGTGCAAGGTAAAAGAGGTGAAGCATAAGGCAGAGGAGGAGACACATCAAAAGGCTAAAAAGGATTGACAGCATCAGGCAATAAAGATGGAGGCTTGTTAGAGGATAAGTCTGAAGTTCATGTCTGAAGGGCTGACTCATTACTCTATAGGTAGTAGTTTAGATGCAGCAAGGCACTGACAAGAGCAAAGGAAAAATGCCTCTGAAGTGCCAGCAATGTGAGCATCATGACCTAGTATCAGAGACTGCCATCTTTATCTCGTGGACTTAAGTCTGACAGAGATCCAAAGGATAGGGGCTATTTCTGGGACTTGTGAGCAAAGTCTGGAATTGGTTAAGCTGGAAGTCATAGGTCTGGAGGATCAAACTGGAGCAGAGTAGAGGAGGTGAGGACATTGGTGTAGGACTTATGTATCATACCCTTGCCAGTGTTCAGTTCTCATATTTTAGAGATGAGGAAGAGAAGAGGATGTTCAAAGGGACTAAAAGTCCAGAGAAGATATGTCATAGAAGAATCAAAGATATAATGACATGCAATAAAATACAATATTTGAACTAAAGAATATAGGAGAAAGTATGAAGATTTATATACAAAGTCCTATGGCATCCAGAGTAAGTCCAGATTGGAGATAACTAAGGAGGAAAGGCAATATACATAGGATTGGTAAGACAGAATAGAGAATGTACAAGCTAATGACATAGCCTGAATAAGCAAGAGAGTTAGGAGACAGAATATACCAAATGTCTGGAAGGTTATGCAACAGAGAATGAAAGAATGACAAGAATAGAACCAGAACAAAAAAGAAGATACTATAAATGAAAGTCCAGAGAGGTGGAAGAATCTCTGTAGCAAGTCAAGATAGATTGAAGGACTGGAATGGAACTCCTAATGGAGAGTCCATTGAAGATAACTGGAGTTCATAGGGTTTGATCAAAGATGGTTGGAATAGGGGTTGACATGGTATATGACATCTAGTGTGTGAGCTGGCCCCTGGTAGATCAACCTTGTGCAGGAAATGCTGAGATGTGAAGGTGTGGTGTAAGTGACCTAAAGCAGAGAAACTAGAGAAGTGGAAGCAAGTGGATAGTGAAGTTGATCTGTCAAGAAAGAAGGCTAAACAGACATTGAAGGCTGTAGAAATGACAGACAATGACAGCAAGCTTGTATCAACATGGTTTAAGCTTAGAGCCCATCTGATTGACATGATCCAAGAGATTGGAGGGGCATTACTAGTGCACAACTGACATCTTGATGCTCAGAACTTGCTTCTGGTATGTCTAGTGGAGTTGAAGATGGCAAAGGTGTACAGAAAAGACAAGTTGGAGGTCAATGAAGTGGAGGATGGTAAGGAGGAGGCTTTGATAGAGTTAATAGGATTGGCCAAAAAAAATGTGGAAAACAATCATTAGAAGTTGGCAGAAATTTTTAAAGATGTTATGCTTGATCTAGGTAGGAATGAGCATAGCCTCAAAAGATACTAAGGCTTGAAAAGCAAGCACTCTATGGTAGCTTGAGGACCAGCAAAGTACAGTGACTTCAAAAAGCATTACAATGATTAACCAAAAATCAGTGTGTGAAATGTCTTACAACAACCTATGGGAATTTCACTTGGCTTTGGTAGGACCAAATAAAGTACAAACTCTTGGCTACAAATTGGTCCCTGGATCATGTGACATGGCCCAGAGGTTGCAAAGATATGACAATTTTAAAACAGGAACACCATTGTAACAGTTTTTGGACTTTTGTAATATTTGGGGTATTTGATATTTATTAGTACTTGGTATATCCTCCTTTGGCTTTAATCACAGCCTGAACCCTCCTTGGCATGCTTTCAATCAACTTTTGACACTCCTCAACTGGTATTCCCTCCCACACTTCCTCAATCCTTTTCCACAACTGAAGTATCCCATTAGGAGGATGTTTATACTCTGCCAGCCTTCTCTTGAGGTAACTCCAGAGATGTTCAATGGAGTTTAGGTCAGGAGACTGTGCAGGCCATACCATAGTCTCAAAATCCTGCTCTTCTATCCACTTCCTTACCATTCTACAAGTATGCTTGAGGTCATTGTCTTACTGAAAGATGATGTCAGATGGATTGAGGTGATAGTACTGCAGAGTATTCAGCAGATCATCCTTCAAAATTTGAAGGTAGAGATCCCCATCTATCCTATTATCAATCCTAGCAGCATAGCCAATTCCCTGCCAAGTCATACATTCCCATACCATCACAGAACCTCTTCCAAATTTGACAGTATCTTGCACTAGCCTATCACTTAGACCTTGACCTGGCTTTTTCCACACCCATTTCCTTCCATCTGACCCTAGGTGATTGATTTTGGTTTCATTAGACCATATGACCTTTTTTCAATCCTCTATAGTCCAATCCTTGTGAGCAATAGCAAAGTCCAAGCAAGCCTTGCAATGTTTGACAGATAATAAGGGATGTTTGGACTTGACCACAGCCTTCATCCCAGACTTTTTCAAGTGATGATGAATGGTGTTAGGATGGAGAGGTTGATTGATAATATTGGAGAGTGCTTTGATCACCTAGACAGCATTCTCTGCCTTGTGAGATGAAATAAGCTGAATAGCATGACAAATATTGGTAGGGAAAAGCTTGGCTGGATGACCTCCAATGGACTTTTGAAGGTTAGAACACTTTTTGGAACAAAGTCTGGATATAGTGGCAGTGCTGACACCAGTGCTTGATGCAATAGAGCAAATAGAATGGCCAGAATCAAGTTGAGAGAGAATGGTATTTTCTTAAGTAGCAGAGAGAGATTACATGATGATAGTGGTAAAAAATAAAGAGATGTGGGAATGTTTTTAGACTCAGACATCATGTTTATATGTATATCTGTGTTTGTAGCACCAAACAATAGCAAACAACCTCTTGTATGATTGAGATCCAGTATATCATAACAAAAATCCAAAAACTGTTACAATGATGTTCCTGTTTTAAAATTGTCATATCTTTGCAACCCCTGGGCCAAATCACATGATCCAGGGACCAATTTGTAGCCAAGAGTTTGTACTTTATTTGGTCCCACCAAAGCCAAGTGAAATTCCTACAGGTTGTTGTAAGACACTTCACACACTGATTTTTGGTTAATCATTGTAATGCTTTTTGGAGTCATTGTAACTCTGTGCTCAAGAGTGGCAGGGACTCATCAAAGATTCAAGGCCAGTCTAATGCCAGGAGACTTAGAGTGAAGGTTCAAAGAAATAGAGATGTGATTCAAGAAGATCTAAGCTAAGGTACAAGAGAGTGGTATTGAGGGTTTATATATCCTTAGTAACTACTTGAGGGCAGGCATAGGAGGCACAGCAACTATAGAGCTGGTATGAGAGAAGGAACATCAAAGAACATGAGGGAAGGAATCATTGATGAAGCAAGTGATGAAAATGAATAGGCAGTGGTGAGTCAATGAGAAAAGAAATATAGATCCAAGGACAAGTTGACTGGGAAATGCTTAGTAGTACAAGAATGAAAGAGAACACAGTATACTAAGGAAAAGAATAAATCATAACATTACCCCCTTAGTGGAATCAAGACCATGTTGAAGATTTAAATATTCTAGCTAGGGGAATGTCATATCCCTGATTTCTGCAAAGTCTAACTCTGGTTTTCTTTGGTCTTCTGGACATTGCAACAGTCTTAAGGTTTCAGAGATCTCAGAGTTGAAAGTCTGGATAATACTTTTTATATTCTTTCTTTGTTCCCTTTTTATTCTAAGTTCATTTCTGTGGTTTTTGGATTTCTTACCTGTCAAACTTTGTGTAAAAAACATCTACAGATTTCTTTGTTCTCTGTCCTTGGACATGGCAATACCTGTGTACATTGCCTTCACTTAGTTCCTCTTCCCTACAAACTCCAGCCACAGAGTTATTACTGGACTTGTATATAAACTCCTGTATTTTTCTGTTGTTTCCTCAGTTTGAATATCAATCAAGTCTCCTTCCTATTCAAGTCTGCTCATGACTCTTTCTCTCTCCCTCCTCTTGTTTCTACTTTGAAATATGAGGACACAGAACTTGACAAGGGCATGACACATATATCCTGTGCTGACATTCTCATCCCTCCATATCTCCATATTCCAAATCTCCAAACCTCTGATCAACCTTGGTTGATATCTCTATTGCCCATGTTCTCTGCTCCTCAGACCTCTGCCAGACTTTGAGCCCAGAGGAACCAGACTTAACAGTATATTCAAATTCAACCTTGTTGAGTTCCCCTTTTGCTTCCCATTCTTATGTCATGTATACACAGCACCTGTGTTAGTATCCTGCAAAGCACTTTTGGCTCAGCACACACAGTATCTGACAAATATATCAGCCTTATCCAATGCCAGCCTCCCTCTATCTTCTGGAAGTAGTGTTCCCTATCTCTGCTCACTCCACTTCTGGAGACTGCTGTTGACAAACCCTGCATTACAGTTATTCTGGACAATAACAATGATTTCTATGAACTGCATTGTCATACCAACACTCCAGTACCTACCTGGGCAGCTGGTGGTTACTTTGGTGATTTCAGAGGTGGTGGTGGCAGTGATGATCCAGATGATCCTGACAATAATGGTGATGATGATGAAGAACCAGACATTAACTGTTTCCTTCAAGACAATGATGATCAACCCCCTAATGAAGTCCTCCTGGCTTTCAAGCCTTTTAACCAACTCACTGACACTATCTGTGACATGATGTGTCAAGCACTCTGTCACAAAGACTTTAGTGATGCAAAGATAAAAGTCTGAGAATCAGACACCTTTGATAGGTCTGATCCAAAGAAGGTTCAGCCTTTCATCATTCAGTGCAAGATTAATTTTCAGGCAAATCCAAAGTTGTTCAAATATGACCATCAAAAGGTCACTTTTGCTCAGTTGTACCTTAAGGAAAGATAGCCCCTTCAAGATGCAAACTGCCAAAGGAATCCAGGCACATACTGGCCTGGAAAAAGATTGGTAATCTTGGGCCACAAGGTTCTTTAGATTGAAGAGGCAATCCTCTTGAGTATGGCTAGGATGCCAGGTGTGGCAGTGATAGATAAAACATTGGTAAAACAAGCAATCAACTTGTTTATGTCCAAGATGACAGCATTGAAAGCATGTGTTGCTATAATGGTGGTTGGAGGGGAAGAGAGGTTTTTCATCAAGGCCTTTCTGTCATTCAGCATGGCAGTAGGCCTTCTGGGCCTTGTCAATAGCTTGACACTCATTTGAGCTGAGTGGAGAAGAAGAAGTAGAAGGTGTAGAGGGAGAAGAAGTCTTCATGACAGCTGGATAGTTTTCTATGAAGAGGGGGTGATGATGCTTGTCAGCAAGTTCAATGACATAGTGGTCAATGTCCTGAAGGAATTTACCAAATTTGGTCTAGTACATGAGCAGGTGGAGATTTTCTAAGATGATTGCCTGGATGACAGCAATATATTGCTGGTTAAGGGAGTCAGATCCCAAGAAGATAAAGTCATTTGTTACAACAAAAAGTCTTTGCACCTGTGAGTAGGCCTGATATAGAGCCAAAAACAGAGAGTCCATGTCCATGTGGGCTTCAAAAGAGATGGCTAGATGATTGTTGACCAAGTAGTGGGATAGGATACAAATGTACTGAGGGGGAGGTGGTCTTTCATGGACTGCATAAGCAAGTATGGGGACATCAATAGTGATGATGGGAGGATGTGGTGATGTGGTTTGAGTTGCAAGTGGGATAATGATTATAGATTGAGGAAGGTATTTCCTTCAACCAGGTGAAGCTACCATAAAAGAGGGAGACAAAAGGGTAGGAGAAACAGTTACAGACAATTCAGTAGAAATGGAAAGCAAAGAGATGGTATCCTGGTGGAAAGACATGATGGTTTGTTTTGAGGAGTTACAAAGAAGGAAAGATAGAGGGATGAAGTCTTTTATACAATCAAGAGTGAACTTTGCCTTTTTTAGGTTCTACTTGGGAATCCAAGAGTCTTCTTTGGTTGAATATCCTTTCTATTGGATCAAGAACATATGATGGAAGGGTGGACCATGATGGCATATAATCTTTTCAATTTCATATTCTTCTTCACCTTCTATAAGGTCTGAAGATGGTGAAAGAAAAGGAACTGTCCTTCTTCTGGATGAACAACACTGGTGCTGCATGCAAAGACATGAAGTGACAGATAAAATGGATGTTGAGAGATTCATCTAGAAAGTCTTGAAGGACTTGTTATTTAGTGGGGAAAACAGAATAGATCTTTCCAACTAGGAATTTAGCACCTTTCTCCAGGTCAGTCTTTAAGTTGTATAGCTGATCAAAGCCAACATAGCAGCTTTCTTCTTGCTGAAGATGTCCATGAAATGATGGTATTCTGGAGGAACATCAGAGAGGTCAACCTTCTTGTCAGAGGGTGACACAATGGAAATGGAGGCAGAGCAGGCAGAGACTTCTTCAGTAGACCAAAGGGAGAGGGTGAACTGGATTGAGCCTTCCATATGGTATGCACAATAAAACATGGCTGTATTGACAAAAGATATATAGAAAACTAGAAGTCTGAGTGCTTTGAGTGAATCTGGGATGCTCAGCAAAAGAGTGTTGATGAGCAACAGAGTTTCATTTGGAGGTGCAGAGGTCAATATCAGGGTTGGCATCTTGTCCACAAAAGTCCAGAAAGTAATGCTGCTCATAATCCAATCAATCAATGGATTGTAATGGATGAGCCAGCAGTGTCTGAGGACAAGGCTGCATTGGAGATAGAAATGCTAGAAGCAAAAGTGACAGTTAGATCTATAGCAGAGTTAATTATGAAAGTGGATGAACCATTGAACAAGCAGAGACTAATTGAAGGAATGAAGTATGTAGAAATTTGTATTTTTCAATAAATGTAATGTCTATAAAACAATGAGTTGAACCAAAGTCAATGAGAATGGATATACAGTGACCTCCAAAACTATTGCAATGATTGACCTCATTACAGTGTGTGAAGTGTATTGCAATTATACAGTATGTGGGAATTTTGCTTAGGTTTGCTGAGATAATCGATAGCCCTCACTCTTGGCTATCAAATTGGTCCCTGGGTCATGTGATATGGCTCAGTTGCTATGGAGATATTCCTATTTCAAAACAATAGTACCATTGCAACAGTTTTGCACCTGATGGTTTTTGGGATATATTAGTACTTGGTATAGCCTCCTTTTGCTTTGAGCACTGCTTAAATCCTCCTAGGCATGCTCTCAATCAACTTCTGACACTCCTCAACTGGTATTCCTTTCCATTTCTCCTCAACCCTGTCCTATAATCTGAGAACTCCATTGGATGTGTTCTTATGCTCTGCCAGCCTTTTTTTGAGGTAATTCCAAAGATGTTTAATGGGGGTTAAGTCAGGAGATGGTGGAGGCCACACCATAGTTCTGAAATCCTGCTCCTCTAGCCAATCCTTTACCTTTCTACAGGTATGCTTGAAGTCATTGTCCTGCTAAAAGATAATATCAAAAGGATTTAGACCATAATATTCCAAAGTATTCAGCAAGTTCTTCTTCAAAATCCAAAGGTAAAGGTCCCCATCCATCCTACCATCAATCCTGGCACCATAGCCAACTTCCTTCCAAGTCATACAGCCCCACATCCTCAAAGGACCTCTTCTATACTTGATTGTTTCTTCTACTAGCATATCATTAACCTTTTCACCTGCCTTTTTCCACATCCATTTATGCCCATCTAACTCTAGGTGATTGATTTTGGTCTTATCAGACCATACTATCTTCTTTCAATCTTCTATAGTCCAATCCTTGTGAGCATAGACAAAATCTAGATGAGCTTTATGATGCTTGGCTAAGAGAAAAGAACATTTGGACTTGACCACAGCCTTTATGCCAGTATTTTTCAAGTGTCAATATACTATAGTGGCAGAGAGAGGTTGATTGATGACATTTGTGAGAGCTTTAGTCACTTGAACAGCAGTATTGGCCTTGCCAAAAAAGATGAAATGAATAGCATGGCAAATGTTGGTGGAGGAAAGCTTGAATGGATGTCCTCCAGTAGACTTCTGAAGCTTATAATGCTTTTTGGAGTGAAGTTTAGAGATGGTGGACACAGGAAGACCAGTAGTAGCAGCAATAGAGTGAGCAGAGTGTCTAGTATCAAGCATAGAAAGGATGGTATTTTTTTGAGTAAAGAAAATGGATCTTATGATAATGTAGTTGAGAATAAAGATGTGTAGAACCTATTTCAAACTCAAACATAGTATTTGTGTGTGTATCTTTGTTTGTATGGGCAAATATCACTAATTATCATATGATTTCAATGATATTTCACTATATTTATCAATAGATACAAAACTGTTGTAATGGTATTGTTGTTTTGAAATAGGCATATCTCCATAGCAACTGAGCCATATCACATGACCCAGGGACCAATTTGGTAGCCAAGAGTAAAAGCTATCAATTACCTCAGCAAACCTAAGTGAAATTCCCACATATGATTGCAGTACACTTCACACACTGTAATGAGGTCAATTATTGCAACAGTTTTGGAGGTCACTGTATCAGAGATGGAGTACATAGGTAAGGAAACAAGAAGATGAAGAGAATTCAGATCAGAAAGAGCAGACACATTAAGATGTAACTCCTTAAAAGCATAGTCTAGATCAATGCAACTCCCAGCCTATGCAGATATTTGAGAGTTGCACTCTATTTTTTCATCTCCAAAGAAGTAGAGGTTGAGGCCAGTACATCTGAAGTTACTGATGTAGCATGGGCCTTCAATGCTCTAGAGGTGGACTTTGGATAGTCCTTGGTGGAGTGTCCACTCTTACCATAAAAGAGACATAAGTTCAAATGGATATAGCACTGATGCTCCTCTAGGAGGAGTTTACTGTCTTTGCCAAGCTTAGACAAAATTGTGGGTGGAGTAGAAGAGTTACTATTATCCTTCTTGTGAAAGTTGTTTCCTCCTCTAGAGGAACCAGAGTTGGGAATAGAGGAAGATGACAAGAAGAGGCCTTTGGACTTGTCATCCTTGGACTTGAAAGAAGAAGAGAAGGTTAAAGTAGAGCTAGATGACTTGTTTGAAGAGGGATGATGTCTAGGGTTTGATCTAGAGACCTTAGCAGCATGCAAAACTTCTTCCTTATATTTCTAGTATCTCTGGTCAATTTGCTAAACTAGGATCCTTATATCATATATGCTATCCAGTTTATCATGACAAGCAATCTTGTCCTTGATATGGTCTGTGAGTCCATTATAGAAACTCTGGTGGAGCACACCAGGTCCCCACTCTTGGACTTGGTTCACAAGATGGTTCTATTCAATGATGTACTTGGAGATATGCTGGATGTCTTTCATATGCAAATGCTTGAGTTAAGCCTTTGCCTCAGCAATAGAATTGTACAGACCAAAAGTAGACTGTAATTCAAATACATAAAAAAGCTCACCAGTCATCCATTCACAATAGATAGTTGGCCAAAGCTAAGTCTCTAAGGAGGTCTGGCTCAAAGTAGTCAAGAGCTATAGCCTTAAGATATGACTGAGCAAAAAAGTGACCTTTTGATGATTACATTTAAACAACTTTAAATTCATCTGAAAATTAATCTTGCACCGAACAATAAAAGGCCAGAGCTTTTTTAGATTGGATTCATCAAAGATGTCCAGTTCACAGACTTTCATCTTTATATCACTGGAGTCTTTGCAATGGAATACTTGACACATCATGTATGTCATGAATAGCATCAGCAAAATGATTAAAAGGCTCAAAAGCCAGGAGAACTTCATTGGAGGATTGATCATCATTATCTCAGAGGAGATGGTCAATGTCTAGTTCTTCATTGGCATCATCACCATTGTTATTAGAATCATTGGGGTCATCACCACCATCACCACCACCTCTGAAACCACTGATTCCATCAGTGGCTGTCCAAACTAGCACTGGAGTGTTAGCATAACAATGTTCTTTATAGAAGTCATTGTTGTTATTGTTGTTGTTGTCTGGAAATAGCATGATGCATGGTTCATTGATGGTTGTTTCCAGAAACAAAGTAAGCAAAGATAGAAGACATTATCTCTGGAAGATAGAGAAAGGCTGTTGTTGAGTGAGACTGATGTATTCATTGGATATCAAGTGTGAGGAGTCAAAGGTGCTATGTAGGACACTAGTATGATTGACATGCATATGCAACATAGAAATGAAAAGTGAGAAGGAAACTCAACAAGGGTCAGTTTGAATATACTGTTAAGTCTAGATCCTCTGGATTCAAAGTCTAGTGGAGGTCTGAAGAGTGATGAAGGTATTGACTGAGGTTGATTGGAGGTTCAGAGATTCAGGGTATAGAGGTTTGGGATACAGAGGTATAGAGGGATGAGGATGTTGGTACAGGACATATGTGTCACACCCTTATCAAGTTCCATATTCTTATATTTCAGAGTAAAGATGAGAGGAGAGAGAGAGAGTCAAGAGCAGACTTGAACAGAAAGAAGACTTGATTGATATTCAAACTAAAGAAACTATGGAGAAATACAGGAGTTTATATATAAGTCTGGTAATAACTTCATGACCAAAGTTTGTAGGAAAGAGAAACTATGTAAGTAAAGGTAATGTACACAGAAAATGACATGTCAAAGGACAGAGAACAGAGAAACCTATAGATGTTTTTTATATAAAGTTTGACAGGTAAAAATCACAGAAATGAACTTAGAATAAAAAAGAAACAAAGAAGGGCTATAAAAAGTACTGTCTCAAGTTTTGACTCTGAAGAAGTCTGGAATCAAAACACTGATATGACATCCAAAGACCAGAATAGACTAGAGTTGGACTTTGTAGAAAACAGCAATATAACAAGATCAAATAATGACTAGCATGTATTTGAAGACATACTGAGTAATTGGAACATTGGAACATTGGAATTGCTCTCCAACATGTCATGTTATGAGGCCTGTAATACAAATATAGAGATAAATGGCTAGCTGTTCTTTCAGCATCATCCTCCTTGAATTAATGAGACCTATGGAGTGTAACTCTTGAATAAGCTATAAAAACATTTTTTATGGACTCTTAGTTCATACAGTGACCTCCAAAACCATTGCAATGATTGACCTCATTACAGTGTGTGAAGTATACTGCAATCATATGTGGGAATTTTGCTTAGGTTTGCTGAGGTAATTGATAGCCCTTACTCTTGGCTACAAAATCAGTCCCTGGGTCATGTGATATGGCTCAGTTGCTATGAAGATATGCCTATTTTAAAACAACAGTACCATTGCAACAGTTTTGCACCTGATGGTTTTTGAGATATATTAGTACTTGGTATAGCCTCCTTTTGCTTTGAGCACTGCTTAAATTCTCCTAGGCATGCTCTCAATCAACTTCTGACACCCCTCAACTGGTATTCCTTTCTGTTCCTCCTCAACCCTGTCCTATAATTTGAGAACTCCATTAGATGTGTTCTCATGCTCTGCTAGCCTTTTTTTGAGGTAATTCCAAAGATGTTCAATGGTGTTTAAGTCAGGAGACTATGCAGGCCACACCATAGTTCTGAAATCCTACTTCTTCAGCCAATCCTTCACCTTTCTATAGGTATGCTTGGGGTCATTGTCCTGCTAAAAGATGATGTCAGAAGGATTCAGACCATAATACTCCAGAGTATTCAGCAAGTCCTTCTTCAAAATCCAAAGGTAAAGGTCCCCATCCATCCTACCATCAATCCTGGCACCATAGCCAACTTCCTTCCAAGTCATACAGCCCCATATCATCAAAGAACCTCCTCCATACTTGATTGTTTCTTCCACTAGCATCTCACTAACCCCTTTACTTGCCTTTTTCCACACCCATTTATGCCCATCTGACCCTAGGTGATTTATTTTGGTCTTATCAGACCATACTACCTTCTTCCAATCTTCTATAGTCCAATCCTTGTGAGCATAGACAAAATCTAGATGAGCTTTATGATGCTTGGCTGAGAGAAGAGAACATTTGGACTTGACCACAGCCTTCATGCCAGTATTTTTCAAGTGTTGATGTACTGTAGTGGCAAAGAGAGGTTGATTGATGACACTGGTGAGAGCTTTGGTCACTTGAACAGCAGTAGTGGCCTTGCCAAAAAGGATGAAATGAATAGCATGGCAAATGTTGGTAAAGGAAAGCTTGGATGGATGACCTCCAGTAGACTTCTGAAGCTCAGAATGCTTTTTGGAGTGAAGTCTAGAGATGGTGGACACAGGAAAACCAGTAGTAGCAGTAATAGAGTGAGCAGAGTGTCCAGTATCAAGCATAGAGAGGATGGTATTTTTTTGAGTAAAGGAAATGGATCTCATGATGATGTAGTTGGGAATGAAGATGTATAGAAGCTATTTCAAACTCAGACATAGTATTTGTGTGTGTATCTTTGTTTGTATGGGCAAGTATCACTAATTATCATATGATTTCAATGATATTTCACTATATTTATCAATAGATGCAAAACTGTTGCAATGGTATTGTTGTTTTGAAATAGGCATATCTCCATAGCAACTAAGCCATATCACATGACCCAGGGACCGATTTGGTAGCCAAGAATAAGGGCTATCGATTACATCAGCAGACCTAAGCGAAATTCCCACATATGATTGCAGTACACTTCACACACTGTAATGAGGTCAATCATTGCAACAGTTTTGGAGGTCACTGTATGTATGTGCTCTGGATGCCTAGTGAGAAGTTCTAGTAGCCAATGATAACCAAATAGTGTAGAATTATAATATGGAATCAGATCTTTTCAGATGGATTTGATTGTATCAAGAAAAATGAAAAGTAGTAATTGAATTGCCCTGAGTACTGTATCTTGAGGATTAGAAGACAGTGAAAATTGGGAGTGTAAGAGCTCATTGTGCATATCACATAGTAGATCATAGAGCAAGAATTTGATCTCTGACTGTACTTCAGAGGACAAGCTGAGATAATTTGCCACTTGTCAAATATGAACAACTATCAAGAATTCAATTGTGCACATTACCTAACTAGCTCTAAAAGAGGGATACTATCATATCATCATTTTCTATAAAATCTAACTCTGGTCCACTCTAGTCTTTGAATATCACATCAGTGTTTTGATTTTAGACTTCTTCAAAGTTAAAACTCTGGACAGTACTTTTTATATTCTTTCTTTGTTTCCTTTTTATTATAAGTTTATTTTTGTGGTTTTTGAATATTTTACCTGTTAAACCTGTTGGTATACCAAAAATGAAATTTGTTACATAAGCTTATTATACTTATGATCATCAGTAACTTCCATCACATTACTGATGTAAGACATTACATCCAATATCTAGTTATACTACTGACTATTATCTAGTCTTATATCTAACATTAGGTTATGAGCTCTAGTGAAAACTTACTATGATAAGGCATACAATTGGATGTTATATTATATACTGTATTTGACAAAGTTTGTATGATGATACCTTTAGATAAATGATAAGACAAAGTTTCTAGCTAACTAGATGCAATGTTATCATATTGATTGTTATAATATTGCAGTTTTGCAAATTGTAACATTGTTGCTGCAATTATACTACTGTTATGTTTTCTATTTTTCTATCTATTTTATAGGCTCTTACTTAGTTTCTTTTCCTATTTCTCTCTTATCTGCCCTTTAGCTAAGGGTTAGCAAACTCAGACACTCAAACATGATCTAGAGCAGTCCAGACTCAAGAACTCATGGCTCAAGGCTATGTAAACCCTTGATGTCATAAAGAAGGCAGTATCAGGCTGTGTAGGAACTCCAGCACATGCCCTTCCCAAAATAGCTCCTATAACTCAGACTGACCCTAGAGGACTCATCTACTTGTCCTATTCCATGTTCCTCTGCCTGAAAGCTTTGCCTCATGTATTAGTAGCATATTCCTCTTATCACAGCCTCATTAGCATGGACCAAGCACAGCCATGTATAGTAGAATATAAATACTAGGCTCAAAGTGACAAGACATCCCAGTCTTGTTCTCCTTGATCTTTCTCTCCTCACTCCTATCCTCACATATGCCTCTCCATCAAAGTATACTAGCTTTTGAGTGAGTTGGTCATTTCATTAGAACAAGACTGTCTTTAACCACTAGATTAGCTACCCACCAGAGATAATCAAGTTGACTAAAGGAACTCAAGTTCATCAGTAGGACCTTCCCTATAGTTCATCAGAAGCACTGAACACCTATCCAGTGTTATACTATTGTATCAAAGATCTCCTTGAATATTCCCTCATAGAAACATGTGGATTTCCAGACCCAGTATTCAGACCTGGACTGTCAACAATCACCCTCAAGGATCTGGTCCCTGATTGGCCAATGGAGATAAAGAAAGAAGATGAAAAAGACCTACAGGTAAAGTAACAGCATTCTATCTTATCCATAGGGAAATCATATTGGAGCTCATGAAGTCCATCTACCACAGCTTCTATACCTGCTCTTGGAATGTCTGGAGGAAGTAGTGGAAGAGTCCAAAGGATTATAGGACTACTGTATGAGTTTAGATGAAGGGCTTAGGACAGTTCAGGAAAGCAGTATCCTCAAACTGGACAATTTGCCATCCACATTAGTAGAGACTGAAGCAAGCCTACAAGAGGAGATAGTAGACCCCTATGAGCATGAAGTCAGCACACCACCCTACTGCCCCTTAATCCCAGATAGACCAGCTCTACTTCTCATAGAACCAATAGACTAGACCTGGGTTACCAACAGAGAATGACATGAATCAACAACTGAGACAAGCAGATATAGATGTGCAACTCAGGAGAGATTACAGAGAGAGATCAACAATCTTATTCAGGAGGGAATACACCTTGCTCAGGAGAGAGACTGGTGTAGAGCCAGGTATGTCTCTATGGTTATATCCTTTAGTTTTCTCCATTTTTGAATGTCTACATTTGATTTCATTCACCTATGCTTTGTTTGTTTAATTCCAACATAGATTAGTTGACCAGTTTGACAGTCCAGTCATAGTCTAGTTGCAATCCAGTAGTCCAGTATGTATCCATCTATACTGGACCTTTTTTTCATTAGACCAGACTTACTTACTTTACATTATCACTTATGGACTGTGTCTTATACATGTACATATATGCTAGTCTCAGGTATGTCTGGACTATAAAGTGATGTAATTAGGATTACAAATCCAGCTTACCATTAGCTCACAACTACCACATTACCATCTGAACACTGTCACCATCATCATATGTATACCATTCTCTACTGCTTTTCTACCATTTTAATGTCTTCCATACTACTTTTACTGACATCTGGAATTCTAGACTACAAATGAAGAACTCCAGACTTTCTTCCTACTGCTTCTGATCACTGGGTAACATCCCAGAACCTTTTGGAACACTCACCTGTCTTATAGAGTCCCTTCTGGGGTGAACATGTTGCTTCTCTAGACTCCCCCTTCCATCAGCCAGGACTAGTGGACTACCAAAGTCCTCCCAGCCAACTTATCTGTTTTTCAATTGGAGCCCACTGCAAGGAACTCAGAAACAGATTCCAGAAGACATCTGCAACCTACTGTCCAGTGTCAAGAGCTTGAAAATTT
Source organism: Boletus austroedulis (assembly GCA_038089435.1). Taxonomy (NCBI): domain Eukaryota; kingdom Fungi; phylum Basidiomycota; class Agaricomycetes; order Boletales; family Boletaceae; genus Boletus; species Boletus austroedulis. The sequence continues at coordinate 10,756 of JBBPKX010000085.1, read as the reverse complement.
ACTTGACTATTTCTGTAACCTACAAATTGGAGATACATCACCACTACTCTACCCAGTCTCATCTCACAACAGTTGACACAACTGATCTGACCTCCCTGAAATAACCAACCTAGACCTCAGTTCCCCAATGGGACTTTGTATCAACCCTTCAACTGACAATTCTGATTGGTCTGGCATATTCCAATGTCAATCTCCATTTTCCAATTCCAAATTCCAATATCACTCTATCCTAGCTTCAGGGTCCACTGTCACAGAAGAAAATTTACCCAGCAAACCTTACCTCAAAAATTTCATACCTGGAGTGTTTATAGTGTCATCATCTCCAAGATATCTAGAGAGAACCATACATCCCCATTTTCTTCTCTGCTCACACTGCTCACACTGCTCACATCTAGCAATTCTTCACCTTCATCATCATCACCTTCATTGTTCTTCTCATCTGCTCCCTCTCTCTTTGACCTTTTCAATACCACCAATGCTTCTTTCTGGTTTACTTTGGTCCCTTCTGTCATACCCAGCTCACTGTCATTGTTGACCACACCATCTGGACTATTGTTTATTTCATCACTGGCATCCCTTCTAACATTGTTGCCTGTTTCATCACTTGCTCCATTGCAAGCTCCCTCTCAATCCATATCATCTGGTTTATCACCTGTACCACTGCTGGTACCATCTCATTCCCAACATCATTTACCATTTGCTCCTCCTTCTCCTTTCATGGCTAACCCCACATAGACCATGCACTTTCCAGGCATTTCAAACACCCTGAAATTTGATGGAAAGTCTCCACCACTGTTATCACACTTCCTTGAATTCATTGACTTACTAGATACTGCCACTGCCATCACACCAGCAGAGAAGATCTGGTATGCCATACAGTATGCTAATCTTAAAGAAGCTGAAGGATAGGAGCTACTCTCAGAAGCAACCACTGCCTCTGCTGATTGGGATGTATTCATAGACACTGTTGAGAAGTTATATCTGGGTTGTGAAGATACTAACCAGTATTGTCATGCTGATATCCAATACCTCATATAGGAATTCTGCACTAAACCAATGCACACTGTAGAAGAACTTGGTGAATATCAGCAAAAATTCCTGAAGGTTGTCCAGACCCTCATCACTGCCAACAAGTTGTCCAACCTCAACCGGGATGCACTATTCATGTCTGGATTACTGGCCAACCTTGAAGCCCAAGTCTGGCAATGTCTCTTTATCATGAAGGTAGACCACCATTCCTCCAATCCTTACAAGATTGATGACACCATTGCTGCCACTAAATTCCTGCTCACCAAATCCCAACTTTGTTCTTTCATCACTTCCACTCCTACCTCTCTGACTCCTTCCATTCTGTACTACCTGACTTGGGCTAATGTGCCCAGTCCATCAGTATCTTTTCCTACTATTGCTACTCTGCCACCTGCTTTCACTATCAAGAAGGAGCAGAAACTTTAGCACATCCATAATTGTAACTGTGCTTTCTGTGCAGACCAAAGTCATTTCATGGGGAAGTGCCCTCATGTCAAAGGTTATGTGTAATCCAGTAAGGCAAGCTGAGGCTCCAACAGCTGGCTGTACCTTCCAAACAGCAAGCACATTTCCCAGATTCTGGGTACTTGTTGTCTTTGTGATTGCCTTGACCACATTGCTTCTCAGACTGCTCTGGCTAATGTTACAACCAGAATTGTTTCTGTCTATCCTACTGACACTGATGCAATTCTAGAGACCAAGCCATTGGTCTTCTTGGCACCAGTGAAAGACTGGAACACTCCTCAACTGGAGCTTGCAGACCCAGACTTCCAGCCATAGATCACTCAAGTGTGGGCAAATTTCAGAGCTGAGAAGGCAAAGGACAAGGGTAAACATGCTCACTTTGACAGTGTTGAAATTCCAGTACACAAGACCAACAAGACCAGAAACCATGTGGTGCCAGCAAAAGAGACTGTGCCCCTGGTTACTACACCAGCTCATGCTCCCATACTCAGATCTTTGAGGTCTGTAGTGACTATGCCTACCACCTCCATCTCAAAAACCTTACTTTCTCATTATACCAAAACCACTAACATATCTGAAATAAACCCTGGACAATTTAGGTACTCATTTCTTCTTGAAGACAATACTACCCCCAAGCAAGTCTTAGACCAGGTTCTTGCTTCCACCATACCAGTACCAGTCAAAGAGTTGATGTCCATTGCTTTGGATGTTCACAAACAACTTTGCAACCTCACTACCACTAAACATATTCCCTTTTCTACTAATGTTGTATAGGTCAATAAACTAGCTGGTTGTGATCCAGCTACTATTGAGTATGAATATGGAAACCAAGTTCACCAGAATGATGACAGCCTTATTGTAGCACATCACAGCATTCCTTTTTGTTCTCTTGATGTCTGGATCACTGGTACTGACTGGACTATTACAGCAGTTTTGAACAGCAGATCTGAGATCATTGCCATGCCCAAATAGATGTGAGAAAAACTTGGACTGCCAGTCCAGTCTGACCATGTGATGACCATGTCGAATGCTAACACAAGTACAGAATCAACCATCAGAATCATCAAAAACCTCTGAATGGACTTTGGTATAGAAGAGATTTGCCTCTAGGCCCAAGTCATTTCAAAAGTGAACTTCAATCTGCTCTTTAGTCAACCATTTCATTGCTTTATGAGCATCTCTACTAACAATTTCTCCAATGATGCTCAGACCATTATGCTCTGAGATCCTAACATGAGTAAAGAGTTCAAAATCCCAACCCATCCTTGGATAAAAGGATGTCTGCACTGTCAGTGTGGACAAGCCTACATCAACCATCAATTGGTTGTTGAGTTGGGTTTTTAGATTTTGATGATCCACTGCCCAGTTGGGAAGATCCCAACACATCTCTGATTCTCCACTCACTGATTCATCATTCTATCCTCTCTCTTGTAACTTCTTTTTCCTCAGCTCTATTACCAGACTTACATATTCTGTCCCAGCCTTCATATGATTTCCTTTCATCTATGCAGTCATCTTTATCTTCATCTCATATTTCTGCTTTTAATTTCATTTTTAATTTCAACTCATTGTCTCATAGTTTTACTTATAAACCTGTTGCTAAAAAGATCTGGTCAGTTGTGACCTCTCTTAAGGAGGAGTACCATGTACTGTGCTGGCTTCCAGATGATCCACTTGCTGGACTTATACCTTTACTTGCATACCCACTGGACTTTGTTTCTGGTCTCCATTTTACTCAAGAATGTGCTGATGTAGTAGATCTTGATCCTGCCAACTGGCTATGGCTGGAAGAGGTCAAGCTAGTCTGGTGGATAGTCCAAAATCACAAAATGGCCTTTGCTTGGATACCAACCAAGCAAGGTTGTTTAGACAAGAAATATTTGCCTCCTGTCAAAATTTCAACAATCCCATATATGCCCTGGATCCTCCACAATGTTCTGATCTCCCCATTGTCATGGGACCAGGCTATCCAAATCATCAAGGATCAGATCACATCCAGAGTATATGAACCATCCACTACCACTTACTGGTCTCATTGGTTCTGCATGCTCAAGTAGAACAGCAAGACTCTCTGTCTTGTCCATGATTTACAACCTCTCAGCACCATCACAATCTGGAACTCATCCATCCCACCATTTGTCAAACATTTTGCCAAGTTGTTTAGCAGATATGCAGTCTATGATATGATGGATCTATTTGCCAGTTACAATCAACAGCTGCTGCATGTGGACTCAAGGGACATGACAATGTTTAATAGTCCGCTTGAACCTCATCATCTCACTACTCTTCTGATGGATCATACTAACATGGTACAGATTTACCAAGCTGATATGGTGTTTATCTTACAAGATGAAATCCTCCACCACACAATGCCATTTGTTGATGACCTTCCAGTCAAATCTGAGAAGATCCAGTACCAATGTCTGGACAGGTCCTATGAAATCCATCCAGAAAATCTAGGGATCCAGAAATTCATCTGGAATCACCTTGTCATTATTCACCATATTTTACAGTGACTCCAAAACATCAATACTACAGTCTTTGCCAAGAAGTTCATGCTCACTGCTCCAGACACTACTATTGTTGGGCATGAGTGCACCACTGATGGACATATTCTGTACAAAGCCAAGATTCAGAAGATCAAGGATTGGCTGGAATGTGAAACTGTCTTGCAAGTCCATGGATTCCTCAGAACCTGTGAAGTGATTCATATTTTTATTTGAAATTTTGCTTTCATTGCTCATCTGCTCATCAACTTAATGTGTAAGGGCATCCCCTTCAAATGGGGTGATGCTCAGCATGAGACCATGGCTCATTTAAAGAATGAAGTCATCTGATCTCTGGCACTCTGCTGCTTGAACTATGAGTTTGGTTAAGAGGTTGTCCTTGCCACAGACACCTTGACCATCATGGTCAATTTTATTTTATTGCAGGAAGGTAAGGATGGCAAATGCTATCTGAATCAATTCAGTTCCATTAGTCTCACTGCTGTGGAGAGTCACTACTTCCAGATGAAGCTAGAGCTTTATGGACTATTCTGAGTCCTTTGCTCTGTTCATGTTTTTATTTTCAAAGTTGCTAATCTCATCATAGAGATGGACACTAAGTATGTCAAGGGTATGATCAACAACCCTGACTTACAACCAAATGTGACCATCAACCAGTGGATTGCCAGAATTCTTTTATTCTATTTTGAGCATTGTCATATTCCCACCAACCAGCATGCAGGTCTGGATAGACTTTCTCAACATCCCCCATCCAATGATGATCTGCCTAAGGATGGGAACTTAGAGGACTGGATAGACAAGTTGTATTCATTTTTCATCACTCTTCTTAATGACAGGACACCTTCTTTTGCTTTGACCAGTTTCTTTACCAGACTTCTTGTGCACAGCATTTTGCCTCTGTATGCCTCTCCATCTTCTATATCCATTACTTTCATCTATGAACAATCAATTTCCCTCCTTATATACCATTCCATTTTCTCCATTCCTTCTCTGGACTCAGACATTACTCCAGCCAACCCTTCCATCTCTTAGTCTGCAAAGGCCATGGCAAAGGAAGGTCATATCCTTCATATCTGGACTTTTCTCAAGACAAAAGAATGACCCACTGACCTCACAGATACAGAATTTCAAGCATTCCTAAATTCTGCCATGAAGTTCTTTATTCTCCATGGTTTGCTTTGGCAACAAGAACCACATGGTCATCATCAATTGGTAGTACTGAAGCACTGGAGGTATGGACTGATTAAGGAGACCCATGACAATCTTGGACACAAAGGTGTCTTCACAGTCCAGACACAACTCCTACTCCAGTTCTGGTGGCTGCTGCTTATCAATGACATCAAATGGTTTATTCAAACCTGTCACAAATGCCAAACATGTCAAACCACTCACTTCCATATTTTGCCAACAGTTCCAGTCATAGGCAGACTATTTTGCAAAGTCCACCTCAACACCATGTTGATGCCTCAGTCCAGTGGCTATTGCTACTTGGTCCAGGCTTGATGTGCATTGATGTCATATCCAGAATGGTGCATGCTGTGCTCCAAGAATGGTACCTCTTTGACTTCTTTTATTTTCAAAGATCTTCTTTGTCATTAGGGTCTCATCTCTGTTATTGTGATTGACAATGGTTCTTCCTTTATTCAAGCACTAGATGTTCTCACTGACTAGTATGGTATCCACCATATCTGGATTTCTCCTTACAACTCTCAGATGAACAGTGTGGTTGAACAGCATCATCATGATGTCCAGGAGGCCATCATCAAAAGTATCCTGGGAGGGGAGTTGTACTGGCATACCATCATGCACTCCATATTTTGGTCTGAATGGATAACAATTCTCTGGTCTACCAGACTTTCTCTGTACTTTATGGTTCACAACATCAAGCCACTTTTTCTGTTTGATATTGCTGAAGCTACATTCCTTGTTCTTCCTCCAAAAACAGATCTGTTATCTCCATCCAGACTGATTGCTTGGAGAGCTCACTAGCTCCAAAAGTGTCAAGAGGACCTAGAGTCTGTCCATGACCTAGGAATGCTTGGACTATAAATTCTTGTATAGAGATCTTGAATCTCATCTTGTGCTTGTCTACCTAGATCACCCTTATCTAAAGTCTCTTACTACCTCATTGCTTTCATTTTCTTCATTGTTGTTACATCTGGTCCTTGTTCTAGACTGGATATTCTACACTTAAATTGGATTTAGTCCAGACTCCTTGATTCATATGCTTGGCATAGTTGAGCCACCTCTTCTTATCTTATTTGATCTGTGTGAATCCCTTGAAACAAGTCCTACATTCACTCCTGCCTTCTACCCTTTTTTTCTACTTGACCTACTGGTCAAGTATCATCCCATTTTATATTTCTTCACTATCATCATCATCACTGCCCAGATTGTCACCATCAATGTCATTACCATTCTCTTTACTATTATTACTACTGTCAATGCCATCACTGACATCACCACTGACATCATCACCATCACTGACACTAGTATCAATACTGGTCTGGTCTTCAATACTGACACAATCTCCAACATCTCTGGCACCAAGATCAACTTGGTTGCCATATCCATTACTGCTCTATCCTATCATCATTATGTTATTGTTTGCATGAACTACACCATTACCAGCATCTTGTATGTTTTGCACTGACCTGACATATTTTATTCATAGATGTCCTATTACTGGAGAGTGTTGAGAGAAGCTTTATGTAGCTTTCTGGTTACATACCTTTGATAAAATGCATTGGATAACTCAAGGAAAATGTAGTATTGAAATCACAAGTTTCAATTTCTCTATTCAAGTACTGCAAAGATACTGGATAGACAGTGACACCAAGGGCATAGCCCAGAAGTAGTACTGATAATGAAGAGGAATATGGGCTAGTGGAAGAAACTCACTAGACAAGTGCAAGAAGCTGATGAATCAAGTGGAGTAAAGTTCCAAGGTCAAAGAGCTGAGGACTTAATAAGATGATATAAAACAGAACTCAGAAGAGTGAGTATAGTGAGTTCTCCTTAAATACATGAGTGGACTATTTGTTTCTATATACTCTCTATTCAAAGATAGATAAATATGAAATGATAAGAAAATAAGATGTATCATAAGATATGACTAAAGATATGATGGAGTGGAGCTCCCATTCTTATCTGCCAATGGCAAATAGATCTCCTATCTATAATGTCATGCTGATATGAATATGATAGTATAATGACCAAGTGGCCTAGACTCTGATGTGTTATCAGATCTAGAATTTGGTTATATAATAGAAGAGCAGAAAGTGAATACCAGATTCTCAACACTCCTCCTTAGTAAAAACATTATCAGCATGAATGGAAAGAAAGGATAAGAGGCATTCATCCATGCTCAAAAGACATTCATGCAAGATTCTTTATGAAGATATCCATAAACTGTTGATTTGAAGGGACATAGTAAAGTTCAACTTCACCATGCTCAACAGCCTCTCAAATGTAGTGTTTGGAGATTTGAATATATTTCATTCATCCTTCTTGAGCTGGATTCAAAGTAAGAAAAATAGCTTCTTGATTATCAATATATAGGAGAATTGTGGAGAGAGGAAAACATATCTTCTTGAACAAATTGTGAATCTATTGGATCTGTTTGTAGCATTTTGTCATTCCACAAGAGTCAGACTCTTCATTGTCACTTGAATAACCAGGAAACAATTCTGTTTGCAAGGAAAATCACATAATTAGTAGTAGAATGTAATGTTTCAATGTCTCCTATCTAGTTAGTGTCAAAGTATGCAATGAGACCATTTTCAGGTCCATCCATAGCATATATCAAACATAGATCTTTCAATAAGCTAGATAGCACATGATATAGAATGCCTTCTACAAATGTTCCTTTATGGAGTTTGCAAAGAAGTTGTCATATCCCTGATTTCTGCAAAGTCCAACTCCAGTCATCTCCAGTCTTCCAGACATTGCCACGGTCTTAGGGTTCTGGACTTTGTCAAAGTTGGGCACTCTGGACGGTACTGTTTATATTCTCTCCTTTTGTTCTAGTTCAACTTTGTAAATCTGTATTACACCTTTAGTCAGCTAGTTGGTATTCCGATATTCTCCACCCTCCGACTTATTCATCTCTGTGTACATAGCCCTCACTTAACCTTCGACCCTAGTAGTTTCCGGTCTGGAGTTGTCACCGGACATTAGTATATAAACTCCTGTAGTTTCTCTGTTGTACTTTAGTTGAATATCAAATAAGTCACCTCCTAGCTTGAGTCTGACTAGTCTCCGTTCTTATTCTCTCTCTCTACTCTAAATATGAGGACCAGGGACTTGACAAGGGTGCAATACATACGTCTTGCACCAATGTCCTCACCTCTCTGTATCTCTGTACCTCCGGTCGGCTCTAGTCAACACCTCCATCCCTTTCATTCCCCTCTGCCAGACTTGAGCCCAGAGGACCAGACTTGACAGTATATTCAAACTCATACTTGTCAAGATCCCCTATTCCAAATCCCTATGTCGCGTACGCACACCACTCGTACTGGTATCCTGCAGAGCGCCTTTGGCTCCTCGCGCTTGGTACCAGGCAAATACATCAGTCTCACCCAACACCAGGCTCCCTCTATCTCTCAGAGGTGGCGACCCCTGTCTCTGCTTACTCTGCTTCCAGAGACAACTGTCGATGAACCATGCATCACACTCTTTCTGGACAACGACGACAACGACTTCTATGAAGAACGTCATTGAACTGACACTCCGATGCCAGCCCAGGCAGCTGCTGGTGGTTTTGGTGGTTTTAGAGGTGGTGGTGACGGCAGTGATGATCCTGACAACCCCAACCCTGATAATAATGGCGATGATGACGACGAAGAACTGGACATCGATCATCTCCTCCGAGACGATGATGACCAACCCCCAAACAAAGTTCTGTTGGCCTTCAAGCCATTCAATCAACTTGCCGACACCATCCGCGATATGATGTGTCAGGCACTCCATTGCAAAGAACCATCTAGCGACTCCAAGACCAAAGTCCAAGAACCAGACACCTTCGACAGGTCCAACCCGAAGAAGCTCTGCCCCTTCATCATCCAATGTGAAATCAATTTCCAGGCAAACTCCAAGTTGTTCAAACGTGATCGCCAGAAGGTCACGTTTGCCCAGTCCTACCTCAAGGGTATGGCCTTGGACTACTTCGAGCTGGACTTGCTTGGAGATCTAGCCCCAGCCAATCGTCCCTTGTGGATGGATGACTGGAGAGCTTTTCTCTTCAAGCTCCAGTTGAATTTCGGACCGCATGATCCCGTCGCCAAGGCAGAAGCTCAGCTCAAGCAACTACATATAAAGGAGATCCAGCACATCTCCAAATACATTGTCGAGTGGAATTGCCTTGCAAACCAAGTCTGTGAGTGGGGACCCGGTGCTCTCCGCTGGAGTTTCTACAATGGATTTCCGGATCACATCAAAGATGAAATCGCTCATCACAGCAAACCCAACACCATCTACAACTTGCACATTCTGGCCCAACAGATCGACCAGAGGTACTGGGAGTGCAAGGAAGAGATCTCGTGTGCTTCAAAGGCCTTCAGATTGAACTCTGGCAACCTCCATTCTTCCCACAAGTCATTGAGCTCTGCTCTGACTTCATCCTCCAAACCTAAGGACAACAGGTCCAAAGGTTCCTATCCATCTTCTAGCTCCGCCTCCAACTCCGGATCTTCTAGGGGAGGAAACAATTCCTTCAAGAAGGGTAATAATTCTTCTATGCCTTCTACTATTTCTTCTAAATTAGGCAAGGACAGTAAACTCCTCCCGGAGGAATGTCAGCGCCATCTCCATTTAAATTTATGTCTTTTCTGTGGTGAGAGTGGTCATTCCGCCAAGGAATGTCCAAAGTCAAACTCTAGAGCGTCAAAGGCTCGAGCTGCATCAGTAACTCTGGACGTGCTGGCTTCGACCTCCACTTCCTCGGAGGCGAAAAAATAGAGTGCGACTCTCAAGTGTCTGCACAGACTGGGAGTCGCGTTGAACCTGACTATGCTCTCAAGGAGTTACGTCTCAATGCATCTGCTCTTTCTGACCCTAATTCTCTTCATCCGCTAATATCTTTGCCTATATATAAAATCTCTGATGTACCAGTTCTCGTTGATTCCAGCTCTACTCATTGTTTTATAGACTCTTCTTTTGTACATAAACATAAACTTTCTATGTACTCCGTCCCTCCAATTAGTCTACGCTTGTTCAACGGTTCTTCTGCTTCCGTTATTAACTCTGCTATAGATCTGACCATCTCCTTTGCTTCCAGCGTCTCTATCTCCGACGTATTCTATGTAACCTCATTAGATCCTCAATGCAGCCTTGTTCTCGGACATTGCTGGCTCACCCGCTACAATCCATTGATTGACTGGATTACGAGCAGCATTACCTTCCGGACTCCTGCAGACAGGATGCCAACCCCGATATCGACCTCTGTGCTTTCCAAGGCAACTCTGTCGCTCGTCGACACTTCTTCGAGCACTCCAGATTTGCCAAAAGCTCCCAGACTTCCTGCTCTCCACATCTCTTTCATCAATGCAGCCGCATTTCATCGCGCCTGCAAGATGGAGGGCTCAGTCCAGTTCTTCCTTTTCCTTTGATCTACTGAAGAGATCCCCACTTGCTCTGCCTCTGCCTCTGCTGCGTCATCTTCTGACAAGATCGACCTCTCTGGTGTCCCTCTGGAATACCACAATTTTGTGGATGTCTTCAGCAAGAAGAAGGCCAATACGTTAGCCCCACATTGT
>JBBPKX010000084.1:10240-20398 GCA_038089435.1 Boletus austroedulis | reverse complement strand
ATTAGTATGGCGGATGTATTGGCGGATGGTGGTACTTTGGCGACCATGCATGCCCTCAATGAAGTATGGTGGGGCAATATGATGATGCCTGGGTGCGTCCTCTCACATTCCACCGCCGATCTATCATACAGCTCAACTATTTGTAGGTTCTCATGGCCGGACGCACCACTCATGAGCAGCTTAGACGACGGACGATTTAACGGTGCAGGCATTCCGGGAATTCACCCTCTCTATGGAGCATTCCACTCGCCAGAGATTCAGCTCGCTATGTAGGCGATGTGATGTTCGGCAAGTTTCCTGCTTTTTTTTGTCTACAACGGACAGCTCCTTGCGTTCACATAACGATTGCATCGATGGTGCCACTTGCATGCTATATCTATCCCTTGACATGTCGCTATACTAGACAGTTCATAGCGGCTGGTAGTAACAACACACTACACTAGGTCGTAGCCACTTGAGCCAGTAAAAGGAGAATATCCAGTATCAGTACCTCCATCTTCACGTACATTATATTATGACGACCACTCCTGGAACAAAAATAGCGCTCAAACCGGTGAGCATGGTAACGTGCAACGAGTCCAAGTAGTTACGTGAGGAAAGTCCATGAACGTCTATGAATATCCCATTCTGAAAATTTGATTCTTGTATCGATCACGGGATATTCATATTCTGTAACGAGTCTCTAGAGGATTGATGGCGTTCACCTCGTTTGAGGGGGTATCTGCATCTGCAGATGGGCGGAGATATTGGCTTGGCCAGCAAATGGCATACGCGCTAATCCCTACAAGAAGCAAGAGTGAATCGAATACATAAAAGAACGCTGTAAATGACGGGAGGCGATCAGGACAGTTTTGTATGACAACTCAAGGCGTTCATCTTACCCTCGTGATCGGCAAGATAACCATTTCCGAGGCCCTGAGCGAATTCTATGGTACGATAGGTGCAGCGTAACTGAGGCGGACATCATGATCGTGAGTCGAGTGGATGAAAAAGAAGAGAAAAACAGACGAACGAAGAAGAAGGCTGAGGCAAAGAAGAGCAGCTTAAGAATCTTGCCCCATGGTTCCTCAAAGGGTTTTACGCCATCTCGCTTCAGGCCCCAGTAGACGTAATATACGAGGAGAATATACAGTCCAAAAGATAATGTCTGGAGCGCGAGACCTCCAATAACGATATAAATACCGATCCTGTCTGTTGTGGAGTCGGTGGAGCTCAAAAAAGAAGCGCCCGTACCCTGTTCTCAGAAGATAAACAGGCAGGGAAATGTGTCAGGAAGGACAACTCATACCTGAACAAGGAAAGTGGCAATATCACTGATGACGAAATACCTCGCGGTACGCTCGGGTCTGATCAGTGAGTAACGGCGCTGGATGCAATTGACAACGAATCGACCGTAAAGAATATAATTGAATGCCAGGAAGGCAGCGGGGGCCAAGAGAATGAACAACGCTGAACAGAGATAGATGGGGAAAGAATTGGGATATATGGTCATCGCGATGCGGAGCGCAAAACCGGCTGACATGACTAGATAACGTTTCAGGTCAACATACCACCGAGATGGCAGGATTTGGCCCTACATGCAGCACCGATTGGTAGACATAGTCCCCACCAAGCACGATTAGCAAATAAGCGAAAGAAAATGACAACCGAGGCGATCGCGTAAAGCACAGCGAAAATACCTGCAGCAGCCTTACTTGGGTTATAGGCTATTTGTTGTGTCAGTGAGACTGTGTTGTAAGTAAACCGTATAAATGCATACCGTAGCCCTGCTGTACAAGAGTGGGACTAGATGTCGCACTAGGTGCATTGGTAGCAGTACTGGTGACTACAAGAGGAATTCAAGTCGATGAGCTAGATTACATGAGTTCGCACCTTGAGCGGCTACGGTCCTCATAAGGAGCACGAAGCCAAGAAGTCTGGAGTACTCCATAGAGAAGCAGGTTGCGGAGCGGGTAGCGGTTACTAGTAAGTAATTTGTCTCGAAAAGGCGCCTTATATGGTACCCACATCGCAGTACCACGGCAAGGTGAGTCCGCGTTGCCATCCACCCTCTAACTGCGGAAACATAGCCTGAGTAGAACAGTAAGAGGAGTCTGTGCATCGTGGACCGTGGAATGGTTACTCTCGCTGCGGAATTTATCACTGCTCTGAGGCGCTGTCGGCAGTCGATTCGGACCCACCTTCAAGTTTGTAAGTTTGCAATGATCAGAATATGACGGGCTTGACGCTTAGTGCCATGGCTGCAATTTTTGCCTTCATTTTGTATGAATTAAAGAAAGTGAGTATCATGTTGTCAGTTGCCGAGATTCCGAATCAAGTCTTCCAGGTAGAATTGTAGAACATCTCGTCATTGCCTGGAGACCATTGCCGACACTATGCCGGTTCAGGTTTGATATTAACAACTGATAGGTCAGAATTTGGTTGGTGTTGTACGCAGCAAACTAACTTACCTGTATATGATGTGGCCGTAAGCAATAACTGCGCCGGTATCACTTCCCCGTTGAATTTATCATCACGGAGATTACCCTTTCGAGGCGAATGTCAAATGCTAGCGACCCGAGCCGTGGGCCTCTCATCCTGATCATACAAACTCCTCGTCGGGATCCTGAAATCTGGACGCAGATCACAGGGGATAGTAATGGGAAACCAATAACATTGAAAATAATTTGGCAATTGAAAAGCTCGGACTAACCGCATCACATGCATAATCCATGTGGGTCGAAATGTTCTTGACTTTGGTTGGCTCCTTGGTCGCGGGTTCGAACCCCGCAAAAACCGCTAGGGGGTTTTAGTGGGTAATGGCATTTGTCAGCCAACAGTAAATGGATTTCCTCCTGAGTTTAAGTGGTAGTAGTGACCCTTTCGTGCATTGTGGGACTAGCTCTGTCACTTGCCGTTTGCTGCTGTGCCGCTCAAATAAAAAGAAAAAGAAAGAAAAGAAAAGAACAGTATTAATGCGTTCAAAGGCTTCTAGATTACTGATGCACAGGTTGTAAAGTTATCATGGATGGGCCCGCGTCTGTAAGGTCCTTCACATTCCCTTCCCTTATCCGTTTCCCAATCACATTCCCTTGTCCCAATATAGTCCATACCCTATGCCCATCCCAGATGTAAGGACGCGCTCGTAGGGTAGGATCCCCTTTAGAATTTGACCCCTTGTTCATGTTCTCTTGTCTGTCTCGACCACTGAGTGTTCCCGCCTCTTGGTAGTGTTCCAGCGTCCTTGGTTGGATCCACTGCGAGCCGAGAAACTCTTGTATCTCATACAAAGATGATGACCATGACTCCGATGGAAGTCCTTGGAATAGTAGAGAATCCATGTGAGATGTGTTTCTGCGTGATTTTCTCTCACAACCACCACGAACTTTTACTGGCAATGAGTTTTACTATCGCATGAACGTCAGCGCTTCAGCGACCAACCACTGGCTTTGGCTGTGAGAACGAACCAAAACAAATATGCAATCACAACATTGTCAACACTCAACTCATCACTTAGGCACGCAGCCTTTCTCACTCCTTTCCTGTGATGGTATAGACGTGTACGCAGCAAATCACATCCATCAGGCTCGATGGGTAGCCAACCTTCGCTGGGACTCCCTATGGGAATCCGCGCGTTTTTCTCATCCAAGTTGCCAACTCATCAAGAGGGTGCAGAACTGATGCTTGATCTGATCGCAGGTGGCGTGGACTGTGGTGCCACTTTGCATGAAGGAGCTTGGCTCGGTAAACATGCAGGCGTATTTGAACTTTTCCCGCTCGGCTTTCGGACCGTGCGGTGCTTGAGAACGAGCCATCGGGACGGACATCCGCGGAAGATCCAAATCCCTTTGTGGATGATGTAACATTGTCCCTTGACGATAACCTACTGACCCATCTGATAGCTGAGATGAGAGCTTGTAGAATGTATACCATCCCCTTTTCTTGCAACATGCGAGTTATTGCTGCATGGTCAGCTATACCATGACTCCAGTTAGCATTTGCTCTACCTCTATATGATATATTGTGTTCTAGTAGGGATTATTTCAAAGGCGTGGGTCCCAGCTCCATCATCTAATCGGATGAACACGAATCACCTGATAAGTTCTTTCTTTTTAGTTCGTGTACTTGATCTCCCCTTAACGTTCTAGGCACCGGAAATGACGTTCGTAGTTGGCCGGGTTTGGTCATTGCCAGCAAACTGGCCAAAACAGGTGGCTTGAGACTACGCGTAGTCCACAATGGAAAACAAAACTACATGTCTACAGTCGTACAACCTACTGTTCCTCTAACTTGACGTACTCATACAGACAGGTGGCTGATCTTTTATCCTCAGCACAGGATAGTGTCGCCCTTTTTCACTTGCGGATCGGCCGATGCCTTCGCAGAATTTTGGACGTCAAAGGCTCGCATCTTAAACGGTCGCTTTGATCAGATATCCGGATTACGTGGCTATATGTACTGGAAAGTACCTATTTATTCCGCTGATGGGATTCAAGCCTCGGAGGGAGCTGTGTCTAGAGATGAATATGCAACGGTTATGTATGCAAAACGTTCGGGCAATACGGATGCACGTACCTTTCTGTTGCCACCGCACACTCCCATTCCGCCAGCTCCAGCATGTATGTCTATCTAGCATGCGCTGCGAAGAAAAGAATCGCTCGCATTGCTTGCACGAGAACTCGCACTGCTTCCCGTGCTGGGCAACTTCGTGCCGCAAGCGGTCATGATGTCGTGTGAATGATTCCGGACAGCCCATCGTGCAAGGGAAATGCTTTTGTGGCCTGCTTTCATGCGTCTTCAGATGGATTCGTTGCGTGTACATGCTTTTCAGAACCCGACCACAAGACGGAAATGGACAAGGAAATACGTTTCGCTTGCCCCCACGTGCAGGTTCAGATGAAGATTTATCCCCGTTAGAGGAAGAAGCAATGGGATATGCCTCGTGGATCGAGACACTACGACAGAGAGTGTGGGCTAGAGGATTTGATTCAAGGTTGATCTGTCCACACTTCGGAGATGCAGCAGTGGAAGACGACTGAGACGATGGCTCGGAAAGAGACGGAGGTGTGAAGAGATCCATGATAGAAAAGGATCCGCATGATGTAGGGTCAAGGTAACTACCTTCCGGCTGAACTATTGCGCATGTGTGAGAGCGTTACAATTCGAGGCTTTGGAAATACCTTGGATATCCATGATGCTGTTTATTGGGTCCGGTGAACAGTGATGGGTAGATCTACTTGGCAAGTATCTCGTGTGATTCACTAGCAATGGATCAACTACGAAGCCTGGAATTCATCCAGTGCAACCTCACCTTGGACACTGTCAGGGTCGAAATAGGAATCACTGAATGCGTATGGAGACTGCGAATAAGAGACGAAATCTGACACAGTCAGACACTCTTTAGTGCTTTTGAAGTTGCGAGAGCTCACCCTCTGTTATTGAACCCGAAGAAATCAAAGATAGCGTCTGCGAGACGGGCGACAAGTCAGGTGCATCCGGCTGCTGTGGCGCGCTTTCTTGTAAGGACGCCCAAAGGGATGATTGGTGCATTATCTCATCCAATGATCCTTGTCCGCCTGTAACGTGGTCATACACGACATTTGTGCTGTCCTCGTCTCGGAAGTTGTCTTGGGTGTAGATCGCTGGTATCAGTGTCGCCGCAGTCACTGCATCATGGTCATTATGGTTTGATTGATCCGCTAGATACAGACCCGGGCTGTCTAAAGCGTGACTGAGCGAATACGACGACAAGAATTCGCGCACGAGAAGGGATTACGAGACGGACCTTCAGGCATGTTTATTGAATTTGATTCAGAGAGAGCGCCCTGGGCGGGAGAAATCCTGATACACAACGTTCCTAGGTCACCACCTCCCGAAGAACCATGCAGAGTGAGTGCCAGATCGGGGTAGGTGGCTTGTGGTTCATAAGGCTGCCGCAAGCGTGAATTGATATCCTTGATGTTATAGGTTAACTTTCCGGAAGGATCTATCCCAATGTCCAATTCAATGTCCAGTTGGGAGTGTAGGGCATCTATAACCGGGATGCTAAGGAGCATTGTCAACTGAGTACCAGGGAGGGTCCGCAAAACGTCTGAGCTATATAAAGGTCCGTCTGGCAATAACAGAATGATAACTCCATGGAGTGAACAGGTTGTCTCTCACAGTTGATGGGACAAAGTCGATGACCTCGTGGCATATCCTTAGACGGTAAGCGAACCCAATCATACACTCGATCTTCGACATGTGCAAATTCCCATTGGTACATGCGCTTAGACCGGATCTGCGAGATAAACCCATTCTGTATGGTGTCTTGGCATTAGCGACAGAAACTCCAGGCCTGTCAGAGCAGTGCAATTACCATATGCTTCAGCGACGGCCTCCTCAACAACTTGAAATGTCAAACTCAGGAAAGGACTTGAGCTCTAGGCGCCTGACTAAAACAATACCGCACCTGATGAGCCAGCCATGACGAAATATCAATGTTTTCTTGGACTCTCAAAGCTCAAAGTACACGATTTCGGAACCGGGTAACCGACGAATTCTTGCTGCAGTCGGTCTTGCCGTCACTACGTAATGTAACTCTCGGTACCATTTTACGTACATGTAACGTACGACAGTGGTCGAGTTTGGAAGCATCGTTCAGCGTTCAACGTTCATTCCTTGTGCCGCTGGAATGGTAGCATCCCCATAGTAAAACAATCAAAGTTCATCCTCGCACGCAGAAGCAACCTTGGAGCAACCTGAAAGGTGTGAGCCAAATCTGATGGTAATTTCATCGTCTATAAGTTGGGATTCAGAAGGGGGTCTGTCATCTGCGTGAACGTGAATGCGGCCGCTTCCTCGCGGATTGGCAGGCCGGAGTATTTCAGTTCTGTAAAGCAGGCAACGCCCACAGTCCGAGACTGGCCTGGGCCGCCGCGGGCACAGTAGGACCAAAAAGATCCTAAGTAATAAGAACAAGACTGACGTGAGCAGGAGAGGTTGTCCTGTAATCCACTGAGAGGGTTAAACCCGAGTCGTTATAGCGTAGCATTTCTGAGCAGAGATAAATGGGAAAGTGAGGTACAGTCGTTTGCCGGTCCAGTCAGCGTTCGTGTTGGCCCTCGCGCAGGCAGGCGAAACCATTCAGAGATACCTAGTACGCAGAGTAAGAAAATTTTTTTGCTGGCCCCAACCCCAATTAGGCCATTACAAAATCATTATCAATATCCGTTGCAAGAGTTCACTTGGAGCTTGAATTTTCCTCGTTTTTGAGTACGATCTTTCGATCATGAGGTACGGTAAGTCATTCTTAGTATGCAAGAAGTGTCAACATTGACTCAGGCACAAACATGGGGAATGTTATCTGCAAGCACTGACCTCGGAGTCAAAGGACATCCGGGTGACAGACCCCTGTCCCGTTTCAAAGGTGATTGTTGGTCTGATGGAAATTTTTATAAGTTAGGCTCCCGCCGGATTTCACAGGAGAGTCTCCTGGACTAAGTGTCCGTGATTGGCGTTTTGCGTCAGAGTCTTTGATGAGAGACTGGTGATTGTCCGACTCATTGACCCCAGTTAATTCACTATCGCCGGAATTGGAATGACTAACGCCACTCTCGGGATCGGACTTTGACAGGATCGAGAATATGAATCTTGTCTCTTCTCAATATGTGGAAAACGAACAAGCACTTAGTAGCGTCTCCAAGATGCACTGCAGTACCTCGGCTACTCTATAATTCCCTTGTGTCATCAGGCTTTCATTCGAATGTATGTATATTCAGTTCAAGTTCATGTCTCATCTCAGATCCTTCTTACTTCGAAGATCCAGACAATGAATTTTCAAGTGCTAGTCATCGTGAATGGTACGGACCGGAATTATTCCCATCAGGTTCCAACACAACCTCTAGATCTCTTCCCTATGCTTTTGATGTATTCGGCCCAGAACACGCTCACTAACTCGGGTGTCACCATCAGCTTGATATTTTTAGAGACTGACTACGCCTTGCGAGTATCCTGCTCGATCGCGGTGCGATGGGTGTAGTACTTACACTGGCTATAGATGGAACATTCGGTAGCTCGCCAAGAAGACATCTGTATCATTACTTCGCCCATTCTCCGAGGAAGCTCGAGGACTATCAATGGATTAATGGATTATATCATTGCGTCAAACGGGACACAAAAGCTACGTGTTCTCTTCTCCAGAGCAAAACAGCATCGGTCACTTCCTTGACTTAACCAATCATTACGGGGCCCCTAGTCAAGTCCCTTCGCGTTTCATTTCGCAATCTATACTAAAGATACACAGTATAATCGATGTTTCGTCCGTCCTGCGCGTATCACTTCCTCCACCGGGCCCGCAGTGAGAATCCTGAGAACTTATGACAATCGTGTTACACATGGATCGGAATGTGGGTACTCATCCCAGTGGAGGCGAGGCACCCGTATGCCACCTACATGGTGTTATCCTTGGTACCTAATTTGTCGTCTCATCATTTCGTTTTGTCAACAACAATTTGGAACCGTGCGTTCACTTTCCTCATGGGCTGTTCCCTTGGACGCAGTTGAACCGGCCCACTTCCTCTTGCGGCAGTGTGCGATTGTAAGTAAGTCGCTCCCGAATGTTTCGCATTACATAGTTTCAGGGCTTGAAACAAAAATAACTCAAATAGCCACATGTATGGGTAATCTCGGCCGTAAGCAATATTCCCATGTGTTACGTTCACTGGAAGTCTAGATCTGAATAGTTGAGGATAGAGTCGCTGGGAACCAAATCAACGGGCCATACGTGGCATTCCATCCACACCGAATCGTGTTCGTTGTGTACTTCTAGATGATCTAAGCGAACTTGAACTTGGAGCCGCTTTCATTCTAAATCATTGCTGCACTAGCAATACCCTATAAGAGTTTAACCAATTGGTATCCATGTGAAAACTGGCCGTGGAAAACGGCGAAAACATTGAGAAAGGCGAGCACAAAGGAACAGGACCACGCGCTATGCAACCGATGTAACGTGTGATGGCAGTACGCTTAAGCCTTACACCGTCAAAAGTCATTGTCCCCCCCTCGAAAGTCTCAGTAAATGCGGACGATTGGAACCATAGTATGTCAGAAGCTCAACTTCATCTTTATTGTTCGTATCCTAATGAAACGTTCCCGTTCTTCAACGTTTACATTGTGAGCATGCCGTCTGGAACTATCTGTTATGGCTTGTAAGCCGGTGTCTTTAGGTAAATTGAAGCAGCTAGAAGATAGTTAGTGGAATTCTTCTCTAAATATTGTCTTGTTGGTCGTGTGCATACCAACTCAAGTGGGGTTGACACGTCAGATGAGAATAAATGGGTGATGAATCGTGGTAACAACCTGTACATGTAAGCTCGGATTTTAACCTTGGTAACACGATTACATTTCATTCCAACTCTGTAAAGTACTTACTAACAATGTCCTGGTCATGGCACCGCGGCAGTTGACTCGGCCCGACTGATCTGACACACGCCCCCGACACCCACCTTCGCTGGACCCTCTATCTTGCTTCACCGTATAGACTAGAAGATTTTCCTTGACAGGGGTAGGCCCAGCAGGCTCAGCCCCTGCCCCTTAGCTCCGGTAGGCAGCATGGTGTATGGCCAAGGTAACTACATCTACCACAGCAGGAATTTGGAGGGGAATGGTTGAATATTAATAGACTGATCGGGAGCAAATCGGACTGAGCAAGCGATGTTAAGTACTTAACTTGAGCGCATTCTGAATTTATCATCAAGACCGTGAATATCCTTTGGCCTGTGAACGGGTATGTGACGAGATGGTCTACTAGAATCATGTAGCATACAGCCTGAGTTAAAGCTATGTACAAGCCCGCGCTGGTTGTGGCATATCCGACCGGATTTTGCTCCGAGACGCGCTTCCTTTCCGCATTCTGACGACCCAAGATAGTTAAGTCAGCCTTCCACGCAGATCTCAACTGACCCACTCTGGCACATATGCTTGCTGCGACGTGTTTTCGCTACTCCGGCTCTAGGAGTTAAGTAAGGTTGAGGCTGTGGATGGTGGCGGATAATCCAGTGTTAAAACTGATACGACCATGCTCGCCGCCACTTTCACGCTGAGAGAGCCACAGAGGCGGACTCTCACACGGGCCAACTAGTAGGTTTGTCAGGATGGTCATCGGGCGTGAGTTCAACAGCATTTCCTGAGAGTCGAGAC
>JBBPKX010000083.1:0-30545 GCA_038089435.1 Boletus austroedulis | reverse complement strand
TACAGTCCCATATCATCACTGATTCTCCTCTGGACTTAATAGTGTCTTGCATAAGTCTATCACTAAGGTCCTTTTCTGCCTTTTTTCAAGCCCATTTCCTATCATATGATGCAATGCAATTGGGTTTGATCTCATTTGATCATACAACATGCTTCCAGTCCTCCACAGTCCAATCCTGATGGCTCAAAACAAAGTCTAGTCATTCTCTCCTATGATACTTGAAGAGAGAAAGGCATTTTTGCTTTATTATAGCCTTCATACCAGCTTTCTTTAGGTAATGATGAATGGTTTGTGGGGAGATGGAATGGTATTTGACATCCTGAAGAGTTTTGATGACTTTGACATCATTTTCAGCCTTGCAAATACCAAGAAGTCAAATGATATAACACATGTTAGTAGGGGAAATAATGGACGAACAACCACCAGAGGCCTTGGAAATGTTAGAACAGTGTCTGGCATGATTATTACTGGTGGTGGAGTGACTGAAGCTTGTAGAGATGGGGATCTGATGGGTTGATTGACCAGAATTCAAAAAGATGATAATTTGATTAACTTGGTCAACAGAGAGAGATTTCATGGTGAAAGAAGTGGTGAAAGTAAATGGTGTTCAGGTGTGTTTACATCATGTTGAAGTAGTTATGCATCATATGACTCATTGCCATCATAATATCTTACTACAAGATATAATTTGTAGATTCAAATAGATCAGCAACAAAACTGTTGCAATGATATAAGTGACTTAAAATGGCCATATCTCCACAGCCACTGGGTCAAATCACATGACCCAGGGACCGTTATGTAGCCACGAGTTTGTACTCTATTTAGTCTCACTAAAGCTAAGCGATATTCCCACAGTTGATTACAAGGCACTTCATGTTTTGTACCAAGGTTAAACATTGCAACAGTTTTGTTGCTCACTGTATGTCCTCCCTTGTGAGTGATGTTTCCAGTACAATAGAGTATGAACATGGCCCACCTGGATTCTTTCTGTACATTCATATCCTACATGGTTTGGACACCAGCTCATACTTAGTATTATTGGTTGTGGAAGATGTGATGGCTGGATGACTTGACAATTTCAAGTTCCCTTATGCCAATCTGGCACTGCAGCTCTTGATCCAAAAGTTTATTTCTCATGAACATCCTGATCCTGAGGAAGTCAAGGAGGTGCATGAGTATGTTCAATGATTCCAGCAGAACAGTCTTTGGGAAGAGCTACTGCTTCTCTGTGGTCTGTTAGTGTCCAACATCCTGTTATTCACTTTTGTGGAGCAGAGGTGGCACATGGATTACAGCCTTGTGCCACCAAGCTTGTTCTGGATCTGGGGGCTTGCCATCCCTTACTGAGCCAAAGACATCCCTACTGATGACACCCAGTTTGGACATCCAGATATTGCCATCTTGCTCACCTGCTTATCCTACTATTATGCTGGCCTCGGCCAAACAGAGTTGAAAACTTGCTTCAAAATTTTGTAAAAGCAAGACAATCTAGTCCCAGAATTCACCACATGGATCAAAGATTGTGAACCTGACTCCATATCAAAATCTCTTCAAAAAATTGATGACCTCAATATCCAATCACTAGAGCAATGGGACAAATACATATATCTAGTCTTCAATTGGAATCAAGGAGTGATAGATTTCTATCTTTCAAGAATCATGTTCCTAAAAAAAGCAAAGGAGTTTCCTTGGAAGATATTGGAAACCAGCTGGGATTTAGCAGAGGTGTGGAAGTAACTGATAACCAGTAAGTGGCCTGTGGCCCAGCAGGATTGCCATTGAACTCACTCAAGTTGGGCATTTCAGGGTTCTTCAAAACTGCAGACAGTAAATACTTGTTACCTATGTCAGTTTCTCATTACAACCTTGACCACCAGCAAGGAACCAATGCAAAGGTCCTTGCTTTTCTTCTTCAATGAGAAAACAATCACTACATGTCAACAGCTAACAAGAATGGTGAATGATATATGACACACAAACTTCTCAAAATGATCATCATGCAGAGGCCTAGTATATATGTCCTCTTTGATGTTGGTGCACAGATACTGGATTTATTCAATCATAAGGTGGCACAAGCTTGGCTACACCTTGCCCCTGATATCATTGATGCTATATATTTCAATGAGAACAATGAGCTGATGGTACTCACAAGAAATGACACTATACTTCCATTGATTTCATCACCACTCACTCAGCAATTGGATTGTTGTGTTGCATATCTAGATCATGCCCACACAAGGTGTACCAATCTTAAATTTCCAAAGGGGTTCCAGGTAGCCATTATCTTGGGACCCAGAGTCACAAAAGATCAGTTGGTGCAAGGTTAGTGTTGATGCTATGGATCATTTGACAAATTCCATGATTTACCTCATTTAGGCTGCATGTAGATGTGAATGCTTGGTCACAGTCATTCCATTATGTTTTTTGCCCCACCTGGAGTTGATCAGGACATTCATTTTATGGCCACCAGGAGGGATGCAATCACTACTGCCAACATCTTAAACTGGGCCATCCATGAGACTCTAATCGATATTCAACAATGAGCCTATCACACCTAAGGCAGCACCTTTTCAGTGCTAATAGAGATCCAAAAGGTAGCTTTCACATGTCACACATTTTTGGCCTGTAAGGTGTCATCCTCACCTGTTCTAAAAATAGATTATCCTTGACCTTTTTGCAGTGCCTCTTATAAGCCTTGAGAGCCACACATGAGGGTTATGACACCTCTGGCAGATGTTGGCCTGTAAGATGTCATCCTCACCTGTTTTCAAAATAGATCATTCTTGACCTTCTCATGGTGCCTCTTATGAGCCTCAGAAGCCACACATGAGGATTATGACACTGCTGGCAGAGGTTCTCAC
Source organism: Boletus austroedulis (assembly GCA_038089435.1). Lineage (NCBI taxonomy): Eukaryota > Fungi > Basidiomycota > Agaricomycetes > Boletales > Boletaceae > Boletus > Boletus austroedulis. Next base: position 27,684 of record JBBPKX010000083.1, on the reverse strand, counting down.
AAGCCCCTTCCTTGGTTTTACATGGTGCACATGAGTCTCCCAGCAGTGAGAGCTCCAAAGTCTCCAAAGTCTCCTTCTGCAAATGACAACATTAAAGAGATATGCTAGTCTCTTTTATCTCCTTGGTGGCTAGCCAAGGGAATGCTCAAAAGAATAGAGAAGAGTGGTAAAGGAAGTAGGGCAATGCTTGTAGAGAACTTACAAGTGGAGTAGCCATAAAGTGTGTGGAGAGTAGTGGGCACTGAGGGTACTTGAAGTGCAAGAGGCAAAATAACTTGTTAACCTAGAGAGTGAGATACTCAAGCTCTCTTATATACACTACTGGACTATTTGTCCATGTATGTACTCTATCTATAACATGATAGGATGACAAATGATAAGGAGATAAGAAAAAGTAAGCTGTAATGACTAAACAGCCTTATCTACCAATGGCAAATAGATCTTCTATCTATGATGTATGCATGAGTCAAATGTGATAGTGTAATAGTCTGATAACATGGACAGTCTAGAGTCTGGGTCTGGAATATGAATGAAAATGGAATAGAATACCTAGATCTCAATACTCTTCCTCATTAGAAACATTAGTACTCATGAATGAAATAACATTAAATACTTTTGTCCATGCTTGAAGGGCTCCTTGGTCAGATTCTTCATAAAGATATCTGCCAACTGTTGATTAGAGGGAATATAAAAGATTTCTACCTCTTTAAACTCAACAGCCTCCCATATGTAATGTTTGAGGATATGAACATGCTTCATTTGTCCTTCTTGAGCTGGGTTTGAAGCAAGGAATATAGCTCCCTGGTTGTTAACACAGGGAAATTGTGGAAAGTGGGAATGTTAGTTCCTCAAAGAGATTGTGGATCCATTGGATCTGTTTGACACACTCTGTTATACCACAATATTTTGCTTCAGTGGAGGAAAGTTGAACTCTCTTCTGGTGCTTCAATAACCAGGATACTATCCTGTTAGCCAAGAAGATTGAGTAACCCATGGTGGATCAGGAAGTCTCAATATCTCCAGCCCAATCAGTGTCAGAGTAAGCAATGAACCCATTGTTAGATCCATCTCCAGTATATCTCAAGCACAATGACATTGTATGTGCAAGATAGTGCACTATATATAGCACCTTCTGCAAATGCTCCTCAGAAGGATTCACAGAGAACTGGGACATCTTGATCACTGCATAAGCAAGATCTGGTCTTGTTCCAAGCATAATATAGAGAAGTGAACATATTACAGATTGGTACTTCTGCTTCAAAACAGGGTTTGACATATTTGCATTGGGTCTTGGTTGGTAACCAGCAGGTAGAGGAGTTGAAACTGGTTTATAGTTCATTTGGCCAAAATGCTCAACTACTTTCTTCACATAGGAGATTTAGTCCAGTCTTAGAGTGCATTTCTTGTGATCTCTGGTAATCCTCATGCCTAGATATTCAATAACCTTGCCTAGATTGCAAGGTTCCCAATGTTTCATGAACAGTTTCTTATGCTTGAGGACAAGAGCTTTGTCACTACCTAAGAAAAGTGCATTGTCAATATAAAAGACAAGAATAATGTAATGTTTCCCTATTTTTCTATCTATTTTACAGCCACTTATTTAGTTTCTTTCCTATTTTGTTCACCTCTTAGCTAAGGGGTTAGCAGACACAGACTTGAGACAAGACTTAGAGGAGTCCAGACCAAGGCAGCATGGCTCAAGACTATGTGGACCCTTGATGTCATGACCCCAGAACATGTTAGGGCAGTGATTGGCTGTACATAGCCCCAAGGGTATGTTCATCCCAAAATACCCCCTATGGCTCAGACTGACTCAAATCAACTCATCCCCTCATCCTATTCCATATGTCTCTGCTCTGATGCTTGGACTCATGTACCAGTAGTACTATTCACTCATGTACAGCCTCAGTAGCACAGCCATGTACAATAGAGTATAAATACCAGGCCAAGGGTGACAAGACATCCCAGTCTTGCTCTCCTTGGAGTTTTTCCTCCTCACTTCTGCCCTTGCATATGCCCCCTCAAGCATACTAGCTCTTAAGTGAGTTGGTCATTTCATTAGAACAAGACTATCCTTACCCACCAGACTAGCTACCTGCTGGATGAACCACCCAGTCGACTAAAGGAATTTGAATTCACCAGTAGGCTCCTCCATTGAGATCATCTAGAGTACTGAACACCTTTCCAGTGTTGTACTACCATATTGAAGACTTGCTTGAATACTTCCTCACAGGCACCAGAGGCTTCCTGGACTCAGTAGCAAGGGCTGGACCATTGACAGTCACCCTCAAGGACCTAGTACTGGATTGGCTGGTTGAGCTTAAAGTAGAGGATGAAGAGGATCTACAGGTAAAGTAACAGCATTCCACCTTATCCATAGGAAAATCACATCGGAGCTCATGAAGCCCACCTGCTAGCTACTCTATCCAAAATCAGAAGCAGAATGACTGGAAGAGGAAAGGAGATTGGAAGAGTCCAAAGAGTTATTGGACTACTGTACTAGTTTAGACAAAGGGCTTAGGACCATAAGGGAGAGTAGCACCCTTGGACTGGACAACTTACCATCCACCTTAGTTGAGACTGAAGCCAGCCTCCAAGGGGATATCATAGACCCCTACAAGTACAATATCAGCATACTGCCTTACCACCCCTCTACCCCTGACCGCCCAGCACCACCACTAGTGGAATCCATAGACTGGTCACTGGTTATTAATAGACAATGCTGTGGATTGACAACTGAGGCAAGCAGATATAGAGGTGCAACTTGAGAGAGATTACAGTGGGAGATTGACCATCTTATTTAGGAGAGGATACATCTTGCTCAGGAGAGAGACCAGAACATGGCAAGAGCAGCCGAACTTAGGGAGAGAGTCCAGGCTGCCTGTGCAGACATTGCAGAGTGAATACATATTAGATAGAGAACTCCTACTCCCACTCCTCCTCCTCCTCCTCCTTATCCCCATTGGTTGTGTCCTCATGCACCTATTGCTGTGGACATTACTTCTCCTCTCAGACTCCACTCAGCACTTCAATGCCCTTGTCATTTCCTTCCATATTAGACTTCTATTCATTTCAATAAATGCTGTACCTGAGCCTAGAATGGAAGCAGTAGTGGAAAACCTGATCAGACCAATTGAGGATGTGCACATCATCAAAGAAGCACTGCCACATATCATTGAAGCAGAAAGGGAATGCCAAGAACAGGTTATAAGGAGAGAGAATGAAGAAAGTTCAGACTCCAAAACCTTTGCATATCATGAAGTATATTCACATCTGGTGCCAAGAGATGTGCAGATAGAAGAGACACCATGTTATACTATCAGACAAAGCCCAGCAGAAAGGAGATGCACATTTAGGCATAGATACCTCATTGCCAGGGAAAGGACTCTACTAGCAAGACAAGCTAGATGAAGAATGAACAAAGAAGCAGAAAGGACACTGAGACACTTGAGAGAGCTTGATGATCAGATCTTGGAGGCTATACCCTATCATCCCAGACCACCTACCCCCACCATCCCACACTTCCCTATAGACAGCAATGAGTCATCCCTTTGACAGACAGGCATTCATTGCCAATCTTCAGGCTATACAGATTAATGCCACTCTTGCCAATGACCTATAGAACCTGTTTGATCACCTAACAGAAAGACACAATGATGTGCAGGCTGCACTGAATCAGAGTAATGTCACTACACAGAGACAAGCAGTGACTATCACTGCTTTAGAGAATCAGATCAATCAGGCTACCACTCAAATCACTGCCCTGCAGGTGTTATCAGCAGCCAACCCCACCACTGCGCCAAAGCTTAGCAAAGCTTTTGTGGACCCTGGATCCTATAATGGATCATGATCAAAGTTTGAAGAATGGTGGACCAAGATGCAGGCATGGTTGCATGAGAACACTGCAGTGTTTTTCATGGCTAGTCAGAAAGCCATTATCACTGTCCTATCTTGATTAGAAGGACAGAAAGCCAGAGGCTTCACTAGAATGAAGCTAGACCTTATTTCATCAGGAGGAAATTACCCATGGATGATGCTCATAACAGAGATAGAAGTCCTGTTCTGATCAGTAAACCAACAGGAATAGGCTAGAGCAAAACTCCAGGCCCTTAAGCAAGGAAAGATGCCAATCAATGACTAGATCATCAAGTTTATGGAGTATGAATCCCAGACAGTGAAGAACAGGTAAGTTGGCTGGAAGAACTTTTGGAAGTCCACTAGTCCTAGCCAACAGAAGGGGGATCTAGGGAAGCGATAGGTTTGCCCCAAAAGGGACTCTGTAAAGTGGGTGAGTGCTCCAAAGGACTCTGGGATGTTACCCAGCGATCAGGATGAGCAGGAAAGAAGTCCAGAGTTTGTCGTTCATAGTCTGGAATTCTAGATGTCAGTAAAGGCAGTGTGGAAAGTGTTAAGACAGTATTGAAATGGTAGAAATGGTATATGGTGATGGTGACAGTGTTCAGATGGTGATGTGGTGGTTGTGAGCTAATGGTAAGCTGGATTGATAATCCTAATTACATTGCTTTATAGTCCAGGCATATCTGAGACTAGTGTATACATGTATAAGACACAGTCCATCAGTGATAATGTAAGGTAAAGTAAGTCCGGTCTAATGAGAAAGAGGTCCAGTATAGATGGATGCATACTGGACTACCAGATTACAACCAGATTATGACTGGACTAGAAAACTGGTCAACTAGTCCATGTTGGACTTAAGCAAAGTGAATGTAGGTGAATGGAATCAAATGTAGTCATCCAAAAAGAAGGAAAAAGAGGAGATATAACCATAGAGACATATCCAGCTCTACATCCACAGTGGACTTGAATGCTGACTGTCTCCAGTCAGGTCACATGACTGTGGGGAATGAACTGAAAATCTCTGATCAACAAACTTGCAGCTTGGTTCCATGTTGCCTCCATCCACCTCTCTCTCTACCACCACCACAGCATGTCATGTTCCAATTCCAAAGTCACATCGATAGAATTCACACCATGAATGACAAGGGCACAAACATCCAAGCAACTTTGCAAGGGCAGTTTTGAATGGTGACAGATTGACTAGAGATAGTAGCAAGGACAGCACTGGATGACAAACCGGAGCTGGCAGAGGAGCAGCAAATGTGGATAAGGGAGTTTGGTGGGGTGCTGGTGAGTAGTGAATCTTATTCATGACATGTGGGGAATAACAAAGATACAGGACAACTGGGAATCCACACTCAAAGAGGCTAACAAGTTGTTCATCAACACTACCATTGACAATGAAGTCGCCACACAAATCACTGAGGTGGAACAATTCCAATGTATCTGGATGGCTTGGGAGTGCATGCTGGCCCCTATGCAAGGAATGGCTATGGATGTGGAAGCAGTCAACCAGTTAGTGACAGCATCATTGGACATTCCATCAATTGCATCATTGGGATTTAAGGTGTGTGGACCATTGTGTCTGCATGCTGCAGAGTCTAAAAGCATCATAGTGAGGACATAAGAGCAAAGACTATGACACCAGGGTGAAGAAGATGAAGACTGGCCCTATACTGGAATTCTGGCCAGAAGATGGTGCATGGTGTCCTTGTGATGTGTGCATCCAGGCTGAAGTTGGATCCAAATGCTGCAAGGATCATGGTTCAGCATGCACACACTGCAACTGATACAAGTCCACATGTAGCAATGCCCATGGTCAAGTGGGATGAAGGAAGGCAGTGGTGGAGATCACTGGGAAAGGTAAGTGTCTCCAGACTCATCTGGACTTGGCTAACCATTCATTAGGTGCCAAACTGGCAAAGACCAAAGCAGGCCCCAGCAAATGGGCCGAAACTCCCATCTCCCTGTCATCCAAGAGTTCAGAGTTGGAGGACAATATGCCAGTCAAGTTGAAAGGCAAGGGAAAGGCAATGGCAATGAAGGTGAAGAAGTCTGGTTGTACACTGGTGCAATGCCAAGTCCAGCAACTCACATGCCAGCTGAACGTTGTGGGAACCCACAGTTCCCTACATTCACAGCCAGTCATCCAGGCCTCTTCCAAGCTGTCAATAGTCATCTTCAAGCATTGTACAAGCAGTCCATCATGTCCCGTGTCCATCTGGCCAAGGTCCACCTTTATCCATACATATCCATGTTTCCATCCAGTCATCTGTGTTATCTGTCTGTGGTTAGACTCACCAGACAGTGTTTTTACCTTGTGGTTGGTGTTTGTTTATCCCATTTAACCTTTTATGAGTTTATTTGATGTCAGGGATCTTGAAGAATGACAAATAGATGAAGATTTCGAGTTGTTGATAGGTTAACCCTTTCTAGTTGTATTGTGGTGTTAGGATCTGCATAGTAGAGTCCTGGGAATGCCTGGACTATAAATTCTTGTGTAAAGATCTTGAATCTCATCTTGTGCTCATCCACCTTGATCCCTCTCATCTGAAGTCTTTCGCCACCTCGTCATCATCGTTTCCTTTGTCATTTTCATATCCAGTCCTCATCCTAGACTGGATAATCTGCATTCAAACTGGATTCATTCCAGACTCCTCAATTTGTATGCCTGGCATAGTCAAGCTACCCCTTCTCACCTCATTCAACCTGCATGAACCCTTTGGGATGAGCTTTACACTCACTTCTGCCTTCTACCCACTTTTTCCTACTTGACCTCCTGGTTGAGTGCAACCCATTTTATATTTCTTCAACGTGCTGCATCAGTGGCTATATCAGCTCCACACAAACCTCAAGGCCTTGGAGATAGAGCATGAAGAGGTTATGGAGATGGTAAGTGATGTTGTCTCTGAGCTTGAGCAGCTCAATGTGTAGACAGTCCATTGGTAGTCCTTGTATCCCATCATAGTCTGAGAATGTATTTGTGAGTCCGGTCTATGTGCCAAGGAAGGAAAATAGTAGGTAAAAATCAAAAATAAGGAAACAAGAAGGAAGGAACGTTTTGTGGGTTTCCACCCATCTTTTCTTCATCAATCTACTGTCGTTATCTATTCCTCCCATTGTCACCAGACCATTGGTCATATGTCTGGCAAAGCTCAGTGGAGGTGATCTATGAGTATAAAGGTGCACCATGTCTTGGGGCACATTTGAATCAGAGAGGATACATCGGAAACCACATGGTGAGACACTAAGAGAGGAGAAACAGACTGTTTGTTTTCTTTATTGTTTTTAAACTGTTTTGTGGTTTTCAGTTGTTGTATCAGGGAGAACAGAACATATAGTACGTAGTGTCTGTGTTTTGGTTTTAGTATATGTGAGACAGAGGTCACCAGACTAAACCTGGGATGAAATGGAGAGGAGGAAATGGTATCATATGTATAGTCTGGAGTTACTAGTCTGGGTCAAGAGAGTCTGGATTGTTTTCATCCAGCTCTTCGATGTCTTCTCCTGCCAACTTGTCCATGTCTTCTTCATCTAATCCAGTGAGTTGTGTGACCAGTATTGATGTTCTAAAATGAGGATAGTAGGGTATGAGACAAAATGCTGCATAGCACAGCCTGGAGACTGCTTCATCCAACTCTGCCAAGATATACAATCCTCTGATAGTCTGGTGAAGGACCACCATCAGACCAATGTATCTCAGTTTTGTTTTCTGGTTCAGCTCCTTTTCAATATGGGTGTTCTGGACTAGAACAAGACTCCCAGGACAGAAGTCAAAGTCTTTGATATGGTTTTTGAATGTGCATTTGAAATGCTTGACCAAGTCAAACCAAGCCTTGAGAATGCAGTCATGAATGGACTCCAAGTCCTCCTGATGCTTTTGGAGCTGGTAAGCTCTCCAAGCAATCAGTCTGGATGGAGAAAGCAGATCTGTTTCTGGGGGAGGGACAAGGAAGGTTGCTTCAGTGATGTCAAACAGAAAAAGAGGTTCAATGCCATGAACCATAAAATACAATGAAAGTCCAGTAGACTGAAGAATCATAACACATTCAGACCAAAATACAGAGTGCACAATGGTATGCCAGCATGACTCCCTCCCTAGGGTACTTTTGATGATGGCCTCCCAGACATTGTGATGATGTCATTCGACCACACCATTCACCTGAGAGTTATATGGAGAAATCCAGATATGGTGGATACCATACTGGTCAGCAAGAACATCTAATGCTTGTATGAAAGTGGGTCCATTGTCAGTAACAATAATGGAAATGGAACCCCAACAACAAAGAAGATCCTCAAAAATAAATGAAGCCAAAGAAGTACCATTCTTGGAGCACAACATGTGCCACTCTGGATATGAGGTAAGTGCACACTGAGCCTGGACCAAGTAGCAGTAGCCACTGGACTGAGGCATCAGCATGGTGTTGAGGTGGACTTTGCAAAACAGTCCACCCACAACCAGAACCATCAGCAGAATATGGAAGTGAGCAGTTTGATGTGTTTGGCATTTGTGACAGGTTCAGATGAACCATTTGATGTTGTCAATAAGCAGTGGCCACCAGAACCAGAGTAGGAGCCAGGTCTGGACTGTGAAGACACCCTTGTGTCTGAGGTTGTTGTGGGCCTCCTTGATCAGTCCATACCTCCAGTGCTCCAGTACTACTAGCTGGTGATGGCTGTGCAGTTCTCATCACCAAAGTGAGCCATGTAGAATGAAGAACTTCATGGTGAAATTGAGGAATGCTTGTAATTCCATATCTGTGAGGTCAGCAGGTCATTCTTTTGTCTTGAGAAAAGTCCAGATACAACAAATATGACCTTCCTTCACCAAGGCCTTTGCAGACTGAGGGATGGAAGGGTTGGTTGAAGTATTGTCTAAGTCTAGAGAAGGGACAAAGAAAACAGAATGGTATGTAAGGAGGGGAATGGATCATTTGTATGTGGTAATAATGGGATCAGAGAATGGAGGGGCATACAGAGATGAATCACTATGCAGAAGAAGTCTGGTAGACAGACCAGTCAGAGCAAAAAGTGTCCAGTCATTAAGGAGGGTGATAGAGAAAGAATATGACTTGTCTATCCAATCCTCTATGTCCCCATCCTCAGGTGGATCATCATCAGATGGAGGATGTCAAGAAAGTCTTTCTGGACCTTTGTGCTGGTCAGCAGGGATGTGACAAAGTTTGAAGTGGAATAAAAGAATTCTGGCAATCCACTGGTTGAGGGTTGCATTTGGCTGTAGGTCAGGGTTATTGATCATACCCTTGACATACTTCACATCCATCTCTACAACTAAATTAGAAACTCCAAAAATAAAAACACAGATGGAGCAGAGGGCTCGGAATAGTCCATAAAGCTCTAGTTTTGCCTGGGAATATCAACTATCCATAGTGGTAAGACTGATGGAACTGAATCGGTTCAGATAGCATTTGCCATCCTCACCTTCCTGCAATAGAATGAAACTGACCACAATGGCTGAGGTGTCCACAGCAAGAATGACCTCTTGACTGGACTTGTAGTCCAAGCAGCGGAGTGCTGGAGATCAGATGACTTCATCCTTGAGATGAGCCATGGTCTCTTGCTGAGCATCCCCCCATTCAAAGGGGACATCCTTGCATGTTAAATTGACAAGCAGACAAGTGATGAAAGCAAAATTGCAAATAAAAATATGGACTACTCCACAGGTTCCAAGAAACCCACAGACTTGCGAGATGGTTTTGCATTCTGGCCAGTCCTTGATCTTCTGGACCTTGGCTTCATGTGGAATATGTCCATCAGTGGTGCACTTGTGCCCAATGATAGTAGCATCTGGGGCAGCAAGCATGAACTTTTTGGCAGAGACCATAGTGTTGATGTTCTGGAGTTGCTGTAAAATGCAGTGAACAACAAGGTGATTTCATATAAATTTCTGGACACCCGGATTATCCAGATGGATTTCATAGGACCCATCCAGACATTGGTACTAGGTCTTCTTGGACTTGACCAAAAGGTCATTGACAAATAGCATTGTATAGTGGGGGATTTCATCTTGGAGGATAAACACCATATCAGCTTGGTAGATCTGTATGGCATTAGTATGATCCATTGGAAGAGTGGTTAAACAATGGGATCTGAGCAGACTACTAAACATTGTCATATCTCTTGAGTCCACATGGAGTGGCTGTTGATCATAACCAGTGAATAAGTCCATCATGCCATAGACTGCATATCTGCCGAACGACTCAGCAAGATGTTCTACAAATGGTGGGATGGATGAGTCCCAGATTGTAACAGCATTGAGGGGTTGTAGATCATGAACAAGGTGGAGTGTCTTTCCATCCTGCTTGAGCATATAGAACCAGCAAGAGTGGTATGCTGCAGTGGACAGTTCATATACTCTGGATGCAATCCGGTCCTTGATGATTTGTATCACCTGGTCCCATGATGATGGAGGGATCAGAATATTGTGGAGGATCCAAGGCATATGCAGAATAGTTGGAATTTTGACAGGCAGGAAGTATTTTTTGTCTAGATGACCTTGCTTGGTTGGTACCCAAGTGAAGGCTGTTTTGTGGTTTCTGACTATCCACCAGACTAGCTTGACCTCTTTCTGCCATAACCAGTTGGCAGAATCGAGATCTAATGTGTCAGCACATTCCTGAGTGAATTGGAGTCCAGAAATGAAGTCCAGTGGGTGTGTAGGCAAGGGGATAAGTCTGGTGAGCAGATCATCTGGAAGCTGGCACAGTATATGGTACTCCTCCTCAAGAGGGGCCATGACTGACTGGATCTTTTTAGTGATGGGTTTATAAGCAAAAATATGAGATGACAAGTCAAACTGGAAAATGGAGATGAAAGTGGAGAGATGAGATGGAGAGAGGGATGACTGAGTAGACGAAAGGAAACTGTAAGATGACCAGAATGGAATATGCATGCCCAGCAATGGAGCATGAGACAGAGAAGTTATAATTGAGAAGGTGGAATGATGAATTGGCAAATGAAATATCAGAGGTATGTCAGGATCTCCCCAACTGGGTGGTGGATCATTGAAACCTAAAAACCCAACTTGACAACCGATTGGTGGTTGGTGCAGGCTTGTCCATGCCAACAGTGCCAACATCCTTCTGTCCAAGGATGGATTGGGATTTTAAACTCCTTATCCATGTTAGGGTCTTGGAGTGTTATGGTCTGAGTGCCATCAGGAAAATCATTAGTGGACATGCTCATGAGACAATGAAAAGGTTGGCTAAGGAGCAAGTCGAAGTTTGCTCTCAGAATGACTTGGACCTGGAGGCAAACCTCCCCTGCACCAAAGTCCATTTGGAGGTTTTCGATGACTCTGATGGTCAATTCCATACTAGTGTTAGTGTTTGACATGATCATCACATGGTTGGACCAGACTGGCAGTCTGAGTTTTTCCCATACCTGTTTTGGCATGGCAATGATCTTGGATCTGCTGTCCAACACTGCTGTAATAGTCTGGTCAGTACCAGTGATCTGGACATCAAGGGAATAAAGAGGAATGCTGTGATGCACTATGATGAGGCCATCATTGTTCTGGTGAACTTGGTCCCCATATTCACACTCAACAGCAGCCGGGTCATGACTGGCCAGTTCGTTGACCTGTATGACATTAGTGGAAAGGGGAATACATTTGGTAGTAGTAAGATCTCAGAGTTGTTTGCAGATGTCTGGAGTGATGGACATCAACTCCTTGACTGGTACTGGTATGGTGGAAGTGAGAACCCATTCTAGGACTTGCTTGGGGGTGGTTTTGTCTTCAAGGGGGAATGAATATCTAAATTGTCTGGGGTTTATTCTGGACATGTTAGCAGTTTTGGTATGAGGAGGAAGTAAACTTTTTGAGATGGGGGTGGCAGGTGTAGTCACTGCAGACCTTGAAGGTCTGGGTGTTGGAGGACAAGCCAGTGCAGTAACTGGGGGCATGGCCTCTTCTGCCAGTGCCACACAGTTTCTGGTCTTGTCAGTCTTGCATACCAGAATTTCAACACCATCAAAATGAATGCATTTGCCCTTGTCCTTAGCCTTCTCAGCTCTGAAATTTGCCCACACTTGAGCAATATATGGCTGGAAGTCTGGGTCAGTGAGCTCTGGTTGAGGAGCATCCCATTCTTCCACTAGTGCCAAGAAGACCAATGGCTCAATCTCTAGAATCGTGTCAGTGTCAGTGGGATAGACAGAAACAATTCCAGTTGTAACATTAACTGGAGTGGTCTGAGAAGCAATGCGGTCAAGGCAATCACGAAGACAATGAGTACCTGGAATCCAGGGAATGCACTTGCCATCCAAAAGGTATAGCTGGCCATTGGAGCCTTGGCTTGCCTTACTGGACTGCACATACCCTTCAACATGAGGGCACTTTCCCATAAAATGAGTCAGATCTGCACAGAACGTGCAGTTGTGGTGATTGCCATGCTGAAGATTCTGCTCCTTTTTGATAGCAGGAGCAGGTGGTGGAGTAGCTATAGCAGGGAATGATATTGATGGACTGGGCACATTAGCCCAGGTCAGATAGTACAGAATGGAAGGAGTTGAAGAGGTAGGGGTGGAAGCAGCGAGAGGACAAAGTTGGGATCTGGTAAGTAGGAATTTGGCAGTGGCAAAGCTGTCATCAATTTTGTAAGGATTGGAGAGATGGTTGTCTACTTTTGTGATAAGGAGATGTTGCTGGACCTGAGCTTTGAGGTTGGCCAGTAATCTGAACATAAAAAGCATGTCCTGGTCCAGGTCAGACAACTTGTTGGTGGTAATAAGTGTCTGGGCAACCTTCAGGAATTTGTGTTGGTATTTGCTGAGTTGCTCTATGGTGTACATCAGCTTTGCATGGAATTCCTGTATGAGGTATTGGATATTAGCATAACAATACCAGTTAGTACCTTCACAGCCAGGGTACAACTTCTTGATGGCATCTATGAACATGAGTCGGCAGGGGCGGTGGTTGCTTCTGGGAGTAACTCCCATTCTTTGGCTTTTTCAAGATTGGCATACCATATGACATACTGGATTTTCTCTGCCAGTGTGATGGCAGCGGTGATACCTAGTAAGTCAACAAACTTAAGAAAGCACAGCAACAGTGCTGGCAACTTTCCATTGAATTTCAGAGCATTTGTGGTGTCTGAGAAGGGCATAGTCTGTGCAGGGTTAGCCATATGTGGAGGAGGAGGATATGGTAGACAATATTGGGGTTGAGCAGGTACTGGTGGTGGAACAGGCAGTAGACCAGACAATACAGATTAAGCAGGAGCTTGGGGTGGTGCAGGTGGTAGAACAGGTGATGATGTTGGGATGTATGCTGGTGATGGGATAAATGAAGGGCCAGATGGTATGGTCAACAATGATGGTGAGCTAGGTGTGACAGACAGGACTGGAGTAAACCAGAAAGAAGTGTCAGTGGTATTGAGAAGGTCAGAGAGAGAGGGAGCAGATGAGGAGGATGATGAGGACGATGACAAAGAAGGTGAAGAGTTACTCAATGAGAGTGGTGTGAGCAGTGAGAGCGGGGAAGAAAATGGGGGTGTATGGTTCTCCCCTGGATATCTTGGAGGTGATGATGCTATAAATGCTTTGGATATGAAATTTTTGATGTAAGGTTCACTGTGTAAATTTTCTTCTGTGGCAGTGGACCCTGAAGCTAGGGTAGAGTGACATTGGGATCTGGAATTGGAAAATGGAGATTGACATTGGAATATGCCAGACCAATCGGAATTGTTGGTTGAAGGGTCAGTATGAAGTCCTGTTGGGGGACTAAGGTCTAGGTCAGTTAATTCAGGAAGGTCAGATTGATTGTGTCAACTGTTTCGAGGGGAGACTGGGTAGAGTATTGGTGACATGTCTCTGATTTGTAGGTTATGGAAATAATCGAGTAAATTTTCAAGCTCTTGACACTGAGCAGTAGGTCACAGACATCTTCTGGAATCCATTTGTGAGTCCCTTGCGGTGGGCTCCAGTTGAAGAACAGGTAAGTTGGCTGAAAGGACTTTTGGAAGTCCACTAGTCCTGGCCAACAGAAGGGGGATCTAGGAGAGTGATAGGTTTGCCCCAAAAGAGACTCTGTAAAGCAGGTGAGTGCTCCAAAGGACTCTGGGATGTTACCTAGTGATCAGGATGAGCAGGAAAGAAGTCCAGAGTTTGTTGTTTGTAGTCCAGAATTCCAGACATCAGTAAAGGCAGTGTGGAAAGCATTAAGATGGTATTGAAACAGTAGAAACAGTATATGGTGACAGTGATGGTGTTTAGACAGTGATGCAGTGGTTGTGAGCTAATGGTAAGCTGGATTGATAATCCTAATTACATTGCTTTATAGTCTGGGCATACCCAAGACTAGCATATACATGTATAAGACAGTCCATCAGTGATAATGTAAGGTAAAGTAAGTCTGGTCTAATGAGAAAGAGGTCCAGTATAGATGGGTGCATACCAGACTACCAGATTATGACTGGACTATGACCAGACTAGAAAACCAGTCAACTAGTCCATGTTGAACTTACATAAGCAAAGTGAATGTAGGTGAATGGAATCAAATGTAGTCATCCAGAAAGAAGAAAAAAGAGGAGATATAACTGTAGAGACATACCTGGCTCTACAACAGGAATGGACAGCTTTCATCTCATATCCATTATAGAAAAGAATGTGGATCAAAAGATCATTAACTGAATTCTTATGGAAGGACCCAGACTGACAACTGTGCTGGATTATCTTGAGAAATGCTGAGTGATTGGTACTAAAAGGCAACTTCTGTCCTTTATCCATAACGGAACTGTTGCTCACTGAGATCCTTATGCAATGGACATAGATTGGATGGAGAGGGACTTAGATGCTGAGGAACTAGGCAAAAAGGAACAAGAGGTCACCATGATTCAGAAAGGGAAAGCCTGTGTGTCAAAGAAGTTTAAGAAGACATGAGCATGAGTATCCATGTGCTTTAACTGCAGAAAGCCTGGACACTTCACTAAAGAGTGCTGACAATCCTCAACTAAATGCTCAGATTGTTCCTGCACAAAAGGGGAACACAAACCCAACTGCATCAAAGCTAGGGTATGGCAAAACCATACCATAACTTTGGAACCAGCTATGTCATGGAGTGATGAAGAAGACATCCCATGTGCATGCAAGGGAATGTTGATGGAACAAGTGAAGGCTCTATTTTAGTTGATGCCCTTAGGCTCAGGCAAAGCTTGAGCAGTCCTGAAGAACTGAGCAACCAGGCTGCAGAACGAAGCTCAGACTTACGCATTGCTAACTTAATCACTGATGGATATGAAACTATACTGGCCTTTATTTAGGAAAATCCATGAAGCATCAAACCGACAGACATAGACATGCACCATTTGGCCACAATTGCCACCAAAATGAAAAAAGAAAATGAAGAGCTGAAAACCCTAAGGGAGATAGAACTGCCTATAACAGTAATCATCGAGAAAGGAAAAGAGATTGCAGTATGCATCCTGCTAGATTCTGGATCACACATCACATTTTTAGACCAGAAATGGGCTGAAGAAAACCACATCCCACTAAAGCCCCTATCATGCCCAATAATCTTATATAACACTGATGGAACCAGAAATAGTGCAGGAATGCTAAAGTACTTTGTGGACATCACCATGAGGTACAACAGACATAAAGAGAGAATGAGGACTGAGATAGCCAACCTTGGAAAGAATAAAGTAATTCTTGGCTTTACATGGCTAAAGTGCCACAACCCCAAAATAGACTGGAAGAAGCAGACAGTATGGATGACACAATGCCTGACCAAATGCCAAAACCCATTTCTACACTGGTTAAACCAGATAGAGCAAGAAGAAGCCCAATTCACAGCAGAAATGTGCAAAGGGCAACAAGTGGATAAGAAGCTCACTGACCTCATGGATAAGAATAAATCACCAGAGAAATTAGTGCCAAAAGAATACCATAAATACCTCCATATGTTCTTGAAGAAGGAATTGGAGAGAATGCTGATCAGAAAACCATGGGATCATGCAATAGACCTAAAGCTGGATTTCATGCCAAAGAAAGGGAGACTGATACCCCTAGACCTGGTCCAGCAAAAGGAGGTTAGCAATTTTATTGATGATCAGATGGCCAAAGGGTACATTCAACCCTTTAAATTGCCTCAAACCTTACTGGTGTTCTTCATGCTGAAGAAAGACAGGAGAAAATGAATGGTGCAGGACTATTGTTACCTTAACGAATTCACCATAAAGAACAATTACCCTCTACCTCTTATATCCCAGCTCATCAATAAATTAAAAGGAGCAAAGCTCTTCATGAAAATGGATCTTTGCTGGGGATACAATAATATCCACATTAAAGAAGGCAACAAATGGAAGGCTGCATTTGTATGCCATAGAGGATCATTCGAACCCTTAGTCATATACTTTGGATTATGCAATTCACTGGCAACATTTCAGACAATGATGAACAAGCTATTTGCTGACATGGATGACATATGTGTTATCTACATTGATGACATCATGATCTTCACCAAGACCAATAACCAAAAGAAGCACGACAAGATCATACTCAAGGTACTTGCTAGACTTGCTGAAAATGACCTATTCATAAAACCTGAAAAGTGTAGTTTCCAAGTAAAGAAGGTGGAATTTCTAGGGATGATCATAACCTCAGAAGGAATTCAGATGGATGAAAAAAAGATCAAAGCCATCAAAAAATGGCCTGCCCCCACAAAAGTAAAGAATGTCTGAAGCTTCCTTGGACTTGCAAATTTCTATAGGAGATGTATTGATGGATATGCCCAAGTGGCACAACTGCTCAACAATCTTACAAAGAAAGATGTGCCCTTCGAATGGAGAGAACAACAGCAGAAAGCATTCAATGACTTAAAGCAAAAGTTCACCACCACCCCTATCTTCACATACCTGGATATAGATAAACAATTCTGCTTAGAAATGGACACATCAGATTATGCAACCAGAGCAGTGCTCTCAATAGAACTAAATGGAAAATGGCACCTGGTTGCTTACTCCTCACACTTGATGATGCCCAAAGAACAGAACTACCCCATAGCAGATAAAGAGATGCTCTCAGTGATCCAAAGCTTGGAGCAATGGCACCACTACTTGGAAGGCGCACGCCATGAATTTGAAATATGGAATGATCACACAAACCTCCAATGGTTCATGAAGAGGCAGGACCTAAATCAAGGGCAGGCCTGATGGGTCCAGTACCTATCTCACTTCTGCTTCAAATGGGTGCATAAAGCAGATACTCAGATAGTGAAACCAGATGCACTCTCTAGACGAGAAGACCACCTGGATGGAAAAGACAATAACAACAAAGGAGTAACTGTTATAACACCAGAGCAAATCAGAATGGTATGGATTGACATGGATGACAATGAAATTATCAGACAGATAAAAGGACTTGTTCACTGTTTGAAAAAGACTGAGATCCACAGATTGGAAAAACAATATGAAGTCCATATGGAGCAAGAAGATTTGCTAGTGGACAAAGAAGGAAAGGTGTTCGTGCTGAATGACAAAGAACTCAGAATGGAGATACTTTGCCTACATCATGATATCCCTATAGCCAGACACCCTGGAATGGAAAAGACACTAGAATTAATTAGATGAAGCTATACCTGGCCAAGGCTATCAACTCAAGTCAAGGACTATGTTGCTCAATGTGACCTTTGCACTAGATACAAAGGATCTAATGCCCCACCAGCTGGAAAGCTCTTATCCTTACCTATACCAGAAAAACCATGGAATGACATATTGGCAGACTTCATCACAGATCTACCAGTTAGTCAAGGATTTGATGCTATCCTTGTAGTTGTTGATCAATTTTCCAAAGAAGTTGAATTCATTCCATGCACGAAAACAGCCACCATGTTACAGACCACATGGCTTTACTTAGATTACATGTGGAAGACACACAGACTGCCATGGACTATCATTTTGGATTGTGGACCACAGTTCACATCACAAATAATGAAAAATATATGCAAGAGACTGGGAATTATGTCCAAGCTTTCTACTACATTCCATCTACAAACGGACAGACAAACAGAACAGATTAATCATGATCTACAGCAGTACCTGCATCTCTTCTGTTTCTCACAGCAGTCAAAATGGAGCAAATGGCTGGCCATTATCCAATTCTCCTATAATAGTATGAAACAAACCTCCACCGGAGCATCCTCCTTTAGCCTTATGCACATGTATCAGCCATAGATGGGCTTTGAACAGTGCTCAGCAAAGGCACCAGCCACAGAGGAGCTCTCAGAGCATATAAAGAAAGTGTGGGATGATGCACAGAGCAACCTAGAAAGAACACAGCATCATATGAAGGGACAAGCAGACAAGTGTAGACCAGAAGCACCTCTGTATAAGGAAGGAGATCTGGTCTAGCTATCAACAGAGAACCTTTGTCTGACCCACACATCAAAGAAGCTTACAGAGAGATGGTTAGGCCTGTATGCCATACTCAAAATGGTTGGACTGAACACAGTAGAGCTGCAATTACTGAAATCTATGTGAATCCACTCCATAGTCAATATCTCCCACATAAAGCCATATAAAGAATGTCTACCTGAACAACCGGTGCATGAATCTGGCCCAGTGTTAGTAATGGAAGAACAGGAAAATGAATAGAAAGTTGAAAGAATAGTGGATAGCAGATGGTATTGGAACCATCTCCAATTTCTGGTGTATTAGAAGGGTTACCCAGACAAGGAATGGACATGGGAACCAGAATCCCACCTGTCCCATACAAAGCAAGCTGTTGCAGACTTCTACGCCACATTGCCTAATGCCCCATGCTGCTTATGTGTTGCAGTTCCCAACTTCTTTAATTTATTCAAATATTGCAGATCACCCATATCCAAGAAGCTGTGGCATCAATTACCATTTGATTGGCTTGATCATCCATGATGATCAACCCACCCCAGGGGTGTGCCTGGGTTACCAATGCTCTTATTGCTGGTTGAGCCACACTCTTGCAATGGACCTTCTCCACACTCTAATGCCTTGTGCTCTTGACTTTCTCCACCTCATGCTCAACCACATCCTATCATATTCCTGATTTCTGCAAAAGTCCAACTCTAGTCATCTCCAGTCTTCTGGACATTGCAATGGTCCTAGGGTTCCAGACTTCGTCAGAGTTGGGCACTCTGGATAGTACTGTTTATATTCTCTCTTTTTGTTCTAGTTCAACTTTGTAGGTCTGTATTACACCTTTAGTCAGCTAGTCAGTATTCTGATATTCTCCACCCTCTGACTTATTCATCTCTGTGTACATAGCCCTCACTTAACCTTCGACCCTAGTAGTTTCCAGTCCAGAATTGTCACTGGACATCAGTATATAAACTCCTGTAGTTTCTCCATTGTACTTTAGTTTGAATATCAAATAAGTCATCTCCTAGTTTGAGTTTGACTTAGTCTCTGTTCTCTGTCCTCTATTCTTTCTCTACTCTAAATATGAAGACATGGGACTTGACAAGGGCGTGACACATACATCCTGCACCAACGTCCTTATCCCTCCATATCTCCATATCTCTGTCTCCATACCTCCAGTCAACCCTAGTCAACATCTCTGTCTCTCTCACTCCCTTCTGCTGGACTTGAGCCCAGAGGACTGGACTTGACAGTATATTCAAACTCCAACTTGTCAAGCTTTCCTAATTCCCCATCCCTATGTTGCATATGCACACCACTCATACTGGTATCCTGCAGAGCACCTTTGGCTCCTCATACTCAGTACTAGACAAATACATCAGTCTCACCCAATGCCAGGCTTCCTCTATTTCCCAGAGGTGGCAACCCCTATCTCCACTTACTCTGCTTCCAGAGACAACTGTCAATGAACCATGCATCATGCTATTTCTAGACAATGATGACAATGGTGACAACAACTTCTACAAAGAACATTGTTGCATTGACACTCCAGTGCCAGTCTGGGCAGCTGCTGGTGGTTTCGGAGGTGGTGGTGGTGGCAGTGATGATCCTGACGACCCTAATGACAACAATGGTGATGATGACAATGAAAAACCAGACATCAATCATCTTCTCTGAGACAATGATGACCAACCTCCAAATGAAGTCCCCTTGGCTTTTGAGCCATTCAACCAACTTGCTGACACCATCTGTGATATGATGCATCAGGCATGTACTTTGTCACAAGGATTTGTCTAGTGACTCCAAGACCAAAGTCCAAGAACTGGACACCTTTGATGGGTCTGACCTGAAGAAGCTCTGCTCCTTCATTGTCCAGTATGAAATCAATTTCCAGGTGAACCCCAAGTTGTTCAAACATGATCACCAGAAGGTCACATTTGTCCAGTCCTACCTCAAGAGTATGGCCCTAGATTACTTTGAGCCAGACTTGCTTGAAGATCTAGCTCTGGCCAACTGTCCCTTGTGGATGGATGACTGGTGATCTTTCCTCTTCGAGCTCTAGTTGAATTTCAGACCTCATGACCCTGTTGCCAAGGCAGAAGCTCAGCTCGAGCAACTGCATATGAAGGAGACCCAGCACATCTCCAAATACATCGTTGAGTGAAATTGCCTCACGAACCAAGTCTGTGAGTGGGGACCCAGTGCTCTCTGCTGGAGTTTCTATAATAGGCTTCTGGATTGCATCAAAGATGAAATTGCTTGTCATGGCAAACCCAACACCATATACAACATGTGTACTCTGGCCCAGCAGATTGACCAGAGATACTGGGAGTGCAAGGAAGAGATTTTGCATGCTTCAAAGGCCTTTAGATCAAACTCCAGCAACCCCCATTTATCTCATAAGTTGTCAAGCTCTGCTCTAACTCCATCTACCAAGCCTAAGGATGATAAGTCCAAATGCTCTCCTTCATTCTCCAGCTCCACCTCCAACTCCAGTTCTTCTGGAGGAGGAAACAATTCTTTCAAGAAGGGTAACACTTCCTCTATGCCTTCTATGATATCTTCTAAATTAGGCAAAGACAGTAAACTCCTTCCAGAGAAACATCAGTGCTGTCTCTGTTTAAATTTATGTCTTTTCTGTGGTGAGAGTGGTCATTCTGCCAAGGAATGTCCAAAGTCAAACTCTAGAGCATCAAAGGCTTGAGCTGTGTCAATAACTCTGGATATGCCAGCTTTGACCTTTGCTTCCTCAAAAGCAAAAAAATAGAGCATGACTCTCAAGCATCTGCACAGGCTGGGAGTCATGTTGAACCTAACTGTGCTCTCAAGGAGTTACATCTCAACATGTCCACTCTTTTCAATCCTAATTCTCTTTGTCCACTAATATCATTGCCTGTACATAATATCTCCGATATACCAGTTCTCATTGATTCTGGCTCTACTCATTGTTTCATAGACTCTTCTTTTGTAGATAAACATAATCTCTCTATGTACTCTGTCCCTCTGATCAGTCTATGCTTGTTTGACGGTTCCTCCACTTCTGTTATTAACTCTGCTATAGATCTGACCATCTCCTTCACTTCTGGCATCTCTATCTCTGACATATTTTATGTAACCTTGTTGGATCTTCAATGCAGCCTTGTTCTCAGACATTGCTGGCTCACCCACTACAATCCATTGATTGACTGGGTTACAAGCAGCATTACCTTCTGGACTCCTGCAGATAGGATGCCAATCCTGATATCGACCCCTATGCCTTCTGAGGCAACTCTGTTGCTCATCGACACTCCTTCAAGCATTCCAGATTCACCAAAAGCTTCCAGACTTCCTGTCCCCCACATTTCTTTCATCAATGCAGCTACATTTCATTGTGCCTGCAAGATGGAGGGCTCAGTCCAATTCTCTCTTTTCCTTTGATCTACTGAAGAGACCTCTGCTTGCTCCACCTCTGCCTCTGCTGTGTTGTCTTCTGACAAGAAGATCGATCTCTCCAGTGTCCCTCCAGAATACCACAATTTTGTGCATGTCTTCAGCAAGAAAAAGGCTGATACATTAGCCCTGCATCAGCCCTACAACTTGAAGATCAACTCGGAAGAAGGTGTAGAACCTCTGGTTAGAAAGATCTATTCCATCTCCTCAACTGAACAACAAGCCCTTCATGACTTCCTCGATGAACACCTCAATATCAGATTCATTCGTCACTCCACATCTCCATATGCAGCTCTGGTGTTGTTTGTCTGAAAGAAGGACGGTTCCCTCTGACTTTGCATTGACTTCCAAGGTTTAAACAAGATCACATATAAAGACCACTACCCCCTTTCCTGTATCTCTGACCTCCTTGATGCTCCCTCCAGAGCCAAGGTCTACATGAAAATTGATCTCTGTCATGCATATCATCTGGTCCATATTGTGGAGGGAGATGAATGGAAAACTGCATTCCAGACTCAATATGGATTCTTCAAGTGGTTGGTGATGCTGTTCGGACTTATGAATGCTCCAGTGGTTTATCAACAATATCTTCACAGACATGCTCAATGTCTGTGTCATGGTCTACCTTGATGACATTCTGATTTACTCACATGATATGGAATCACATCATAAACACATCTGTGAGGTACTCCAGTGTCTCCATGCTAATGGCTTGTACGCCAAGCCAGAGAAGTGTGAATTCCACTCTGACATGGTCAAGTATCTTGGATATGTGCTTTCTCTCATCAGTCTCTTCATGGCCTTCAACAAGATCAAGGCAATCATGGATTGGCCTAAACCCAGGAAAGTCAAGGACATCCAGTCCTTCCTCAGGTTTGCAAACTTCTATCATCACTTTATTCAAGGTTACTCTGACATTGTGATTTCCCTTACTTGTTTCACTCACAAGGGAGTCCCTTGAAACTTCTTTGATACCTGCCAGAGATCCTTCCAACACCTCAAGGACACATTCATATCTGCTCTGGTGCTCATCCACTGGATTCCAGATATCCCCATCACCATTGAAACCAATGCCCCCGACTATGCCATTGCCAGTATTCTTTCCATCACAACTCCATCTGACAATGAACTCCACCCTGTCATGTTCTTCTCCTGGACCTTATCCAGAGCTGAATTGAACTATGACATGCATGACAAGGAGTTACTGGCCATTTATGAGGCATTTAGATCATGGCAACATTACTTGGAAGGCTCTGAACTCCCTATAGATGTTGTTATGGATTACAAAAACCTTGAATACTTCTCCACTTCCAAGCTCCTGACATGACACCAAGCCTGGTGGTCTGAGTACCTTAATCAGTTCAATATGGTAGCCCAGTACTGGCCTGGTAAGCTCAGAGTGAAACCAGATGCTTTGACTAGATGTTGGGACATCTATACCAAAGAGGGGGATAAGGACTATGCTCACATTAACTCTAACAATTTTAGGCTGATTTTCACTCTGGAACAGCTTGCATCATCCCTCTGGGCTACGTACCTTGAAGTTCCACTACTCCAGGCCTCAGCTTTGGTTGACATCAAGCAACTCCATTTGAACATCCTGTCTGCCCTCCCCAATGATCCTGTCGTGTCTCCCCTGCTTCTGTCTAAGCCATCCAACCCATGATGGACTATCAATTCCGAAGGGTTCCTCCTATGGAACAATCGCATCTATGTCCCAGAATCTAAAAACCTCCATCTCCATGTTCTCCAGACATTCCATGACCATCCAACCACTGGACATTTCGGTCAAAACCAGACATTGGAACTCATTTGTTGTGAATACACTTGGTCCAATGTTAGGACTTTCATAAAGAGCTATGTAGATTCATGTACAGCCTGTGCTCATGCAAAGACTCCTCATCATTGTCCATATGGACTCCTGAAACAACTCCTGGTCCCAGAGAAACCATGAAATTCCATCTCCATGGACTTCATTGAACAGCTCCCCTCTTTGAAAGGCTCTACAGCCATCCTCATGGTCGTCAACAGACTGTCAAAACAGTCTATATTCATTCTGACCCACGATACAATCACTTCTGCCCAACTTGCCAAGTTATTCCTGATCCATGTCTTTTCCAAGCACAGAGTTCCCTTTCATGTCACCTCTGACAGGGGCTCTGAATTTGTATTGCACTTTTTCTGGTCACTAGGTAAAGCTCTCAATATGTGTCTCCACTTTACCTCTGGATATCATTTGGAGGGGGATGGCCAAATGGAACATGCAAATCAGACCTTGGAGCAATACCTCCAGATATACTACAACTACCAACAGGATAACTGGTCCAAACTCCTGCCTCTCACAGAGTTTGCATACAACAATGCTCCTAGTGCTACCACTGGAGTATCACCCTTTTTCACTAATAAGGGTTATCATCCAAATTTCTCTGTCTCTTCTGAGCTCAACCTGTTTTCTTTCACAGCTCAGTCCTACATTATGGACTTGAATGAACTCCACAAGTTTCTCTGGTCAGAGATGTTGGAAGTACAGCAGCATTACCAAGGACCCATGGACAAGAAATAAAGTCCAGCTCCAGACTTCCAGGTTGGTGATTAAGTTATGCTCAAAGCAAAATACCTCCAGTCTACACAACCATCTAAGAAACTCTCTGAAAAGTACCTGGGACCATTTACTATCATTGCCAAACCTGGTACTCAGTCCTTCACTCTCTGTCTCCCCAAATCAATGAAATCCATTCACCCAATCTTTCATGTTTTGCAACTAGAACCTTCACCTCCAAATGTAATTCTGAACCATGTTCAACCTCCATCACCTCCAGTTGAGGTTGATGGCAAACCAGAATACAAGATCGAAGAGATTCTTGACTCTAAGATTGATCAGAGAAGGTGTCACTGCTAACTCCTGTATCTGGTATGGTGGTTAGGTTATGAAGAAACTGATGATGAAACATCCTGGTTACTCACTACAGAGTTAGGACACGCAACAGAACTTGTTATGAACTTCCACCAGAAGTACCCAGACAAGCCTGGTCCACTCCAACCTTAAGTTCCTTCTTTTTTCTCTCTGTTTCTGTTCCTGTTTTTGTTTGACTTGCACTTTGACATTTAGAATCAACTATTTACAACATGTCTTTCTGTCTTTTTTACTCTGCTTCTTCTTCTCCCTTTCTGTCCTCCTCCACATCCATCTCCACCTCCTCACTGGCCAACTCTGCCAACTCCATACCCACTTCTGCTTCTTCACCCTCCTCCTCCATGTCATCATCTGTATTGGAGCCATATACCTCCTCCACCTTCAACTCCACCAACCATCTGAGGATGGCATTCTGCCTCTCCATCAGGGTGTTTTGGAGGTTGATTCTCCAGACTTGTGCCTTCAGCACATCCCAGATCTCCTCCATGACCTTGATGGCATCCTTGGTCCACTCAATGCCCTCCAGACCTTCCTCTACTTCCTCCTCTGATTCCTCCAGTGTTGACATCCTCTTCTTCTTCTTCAAGGGTCCTGCCTCACTGTCCACATGTCTCCTTTGCTTCTCCATTTGCTCCATTCCAGGCCACTCACATTTTGCCTTTGTGTCTTGACACTCCATGCATGAGGTCGACTTACCAGGGCCAAGTCTGCACTCAAAGCCCTGGACTTCACACCATTGGCATTTCAGGGGCATCTTCCCCTTGCCCTTGTTGATGCTTTGTTGCACCTGGATTTCTGCCACCTAATGGACTGGTCAGCTTGTCACTAACTCCAGAAACCTGGACTTACCTTCCAGCAAGCCTCCACCTCCACCTCTCATTGATGATGCTCTTCCTCTGCCTTTCAACATGCCTCTTTCTCAGCCTTGTGCTTTGCCTTCTCCACCTCATGCCTCTTCTGCTCCACTTCCTCCTTGCATATCTTCAAGCATCTCTGGCACTCCAAGGCCTTGGCATCCCACAATGTGTCATCATCATCTTTACACTCAGCAAGTTGAGCATCTGGCCAGTTGTGGATGTTTTCAATCAAATTGGACATGGTGGTGATTGGTGGTTAAGGATAGAAGCTGGGAATATGGCTATCTTTATACTGGCAATTTTTGGAGTTCAAATTGATCCATTGATCAACAGAGTCATGTGATCTCCATCTCATAGATAGGTGCATCCACATGAAGGTCCACACTTCCACTTAGGGGTTATTGGGGCCTCGAGGGCTCAGCCCTAAGAGGGGAATACTGTTATATCCCTGATTTCTGCAAAAGTCCAACTCTAGTCATCTCCAGTCTTCTGGACATTGCAACAGTCCTAGGATTCCAGACTTTGTCAGAGTTGGGCACTCTGGACAGTACTATTTACATTCTCTCTTTTTGTTCTAGTTCAACTTTGTAAGTCTGTATTACACCTTTAGTCAGCTAGTTGGTATTCCGATATTCTCCACCCTCTGACTTATTCATCTCTGTGTACATAGCCCTTGCTTAACCTTTGATCCTAGTAGTTTCTGGTATAGAGTTGTCACTGGACATCAGTATATAAACTCCTGTAGTTTCTCCATTGTACTTTAGTTTGAATATCAAATAAGTCACCTCCTAGTTTGAATCTGACTTAGTCTCTGTTCTCTGTCCTCTATTCTCTCTCTACTCTAAATACAAGGACACAGGACTTGACAAGGGCACAACACATACATCCTGTGCCAATGTCCTCACCCCTCCATATCTCTGTATCTCCATCTCTGTACCTCTGGTCAACCCTAGTCAACACCTCCATTCCTTTCACTCCCCTCTGCCAGACTTGAGCCCAGAGGACCAGACTTGACACATCTGCCGCCTCTGTTTTCACTCACCTATTTACAGTATGTTATAACCCTGGAACCCATAGGTGATTGGAAAAATGATGATCCCAATGCCATGTGGAATAATGAATGGAACCATGACCACCCTCTTGGGAACCATGCAGAATGATGGATCTTCATCTGGGACAATGGCTCAGACAGCCATAGCATCCACAATACAGTCTTCATATGGGGAGATGAGGATTCTGATGGGGACACAATCCTGGAACTCAAGGTGGACACAGAAGACCCCAGTTGGATGGACCAGAACTGGAGAGGACTGTGGAAGCTTGTGTAGGAGCCCATGCATCTCTGGCTCCCAGGGACAATACCAGAACCAGAGTGTGATTGGGCCATCTTGCTTCCAGACCCTTTTTTGCCAGTGCACTCCAACACATGTTTACCTGGCATCATACAACTGGCCAGACATTGGGCCCTCCACTCAGTACCATCCTCAGGTAATGCAATGGCCACCTCACATGGACATGCCTAGTGAGCAACACAGCTACTTGCATGGTACCTCACACACCTGGAATGGCTGGAGAAACTGCCAGAGGGTGAGGCACCCCATGAAAACACTTAGCTGTCAGGATGCCAGCTCATAAGAAGGGGGTAGTGTAACATTTCCCTATTTTTCTATCTATTTTATAGCCACTTATTTAGTTTCTTTTCTATTTTGTTCATCTCTTAGCTAAGGGGTTAGCAGACATAGACTCAAGATGAGACCTAGAGCAGTATGGACCAAGGCAGCATGGCTCAAGGCTATGTGGACCCTTGACATCATGACCCTAGAACATGTTAGGGCAGTGATCAGCTGTACATAGCTTTGAGGGCATGTCCATCCTGAAATAGCCCCTATGACTTGGACTGACTTGAATTGACTCATCCCCTCATCCTATTCCATATGTCTCTGCTCCGATGCTTGAACTCATGTACCAGTAGCACTATTCACTTATGTACAGCCTCAGTAGCACAGCCATATACAATAGAGTATAAATACCAGGCCAAGGACAACAAGACACCCCAGTCTTGTTCTCCTTGGAGTTTTTCCTCCTCACTTCTGCCCTCACATATGCCCCCTCAAGTGTACTAGCTCTTAAGTGAGTTGGTTGTTTCAAATAATCAAATGCTTTCCTTTGCATTTGACATAAACTCCTGGATCAGCCAGGGTCCTTTTGAAATTCATTTCAAGGAGTAAAGTGTGCAGGGCCTTATTCCATTGTAGAGCAGCCTGCTTCAAGC